>ML303174.1:0-58648 GCA_005239505.1 Nicotiana paniculata
GTTTTACTTTAAAAATAAAAACTCTTACCAACAAGAAAAACTAAAACTACTAATAAGAATGCACACAAAAAATCACAACAATTATATACAACACCCCACACTTAAATCATGCAGTGTCCTCAGTGCATCACCTATAGACAAAACAAGAAATAAAAGTAAGGTGTAAGAAACTCCCTGGTCCAATAGTGTTGACATCCTATCCATTGATCTCGCCTGCATGTTCCTTTGAGCACATGCTTTAATCATTTTATGCCTCTACTTTGAACTTATGAATTGCACCCCAATTTTTACTTATGCCCTATGATCATGCTCATGGGATGGTGGAACAAATCTACCTGGCCCAACAAAACCCTGTAATAATCTGCGTTTCTTGGCTTTTCGACAAAATGTGTACTCCTTATTTTCTGGCAAGAAGAACTCAAGAATGTAGGCATCTTGTTCTTTATCCCTCAACTCATCAGGTGGTTCGGATAACTTTATTTGCATATCATCATCCAAACACAATGTGAACAAATGGTTGGACTGTGTACCCACATCATCAACACTGATGACACTAGATTCAACAAAGTATGTATCATCAAAGTCCTTGGTTAAATCTAGTATCTTTTCTGCCACATCAGCATCCTCCGATTTCAGTTCTAACCTGGGTGGTTATTCACTAGATGGATCGGCCGGCGGTTTCTCACTTTTCTCTAAATGTACTAAATCAAACTCGAGAGCCTGTTTCCATACCTCTTTTTCCTCAAGTGCTAACACCCCACCTGCTAGTTCTTTACTATTCATATCATCCAGATCCGTGAAACATTCATCCAAAGGGTTCCCAATAGTCAGGAAAGCATCATATTTTTCTGGGAGCACATTCACAGCATTAATAAGAGAGCAGTTGGCGAACTCAATAGGTCGCCTCATAGACTTCTGCACGTTGAAAGTGATTTATTCATCGTTGAGCCTCATCTTAAGTTCACCAGTCTCACAATCAATAAGAGCTCTGCCTGTGGCCAAAAATGGCCTTCCCAAGATTATGGGAATTTCCTCATCTACCTTGCAGTCTAATATCACAAAATCAGCAGGAAATACAAACTTCCCCACTTGCACCAAGACATCATCCAGAATACCCGACGGTCTCTTCACCGTCCTATCAGCAAGTTGCAGCAGCATGGAGGTGGGCCTGGCTCTACCTATCCCCAGTCTTTTATATATGGCCAGCGGCATCAGATTAATGCTGGCCCCCAAGTCACATAGAGCTTTGGTGAAAGTCAAGTTGCCTATGGTACAAGGAATTGTAAAACTCCCTGGGTCAGACAACTTTTCAGCAATAGGATGTGTTACCACCGCACTACAAGTCTGAGTAAGGGTGACAGTAGCTAGATCTTGGAAGTCAACTTTTCTGGACATCAATTCCTTCATCATTTTAGCATACCCAGGCATTTCTTTCAATGCATCAATCAATGGAATATTTACCTGTATCTTCTTTAGCATGTCCAAGAACTTCTTGTACTGTTCATCCTTTTGGCATTTAGCCAGCCTCTGATGGAATGGAGCTGGCTGTCTCTTTTTCCCAGTGATTTGGGACTTTTCTTTCTCAACCACCACCTCAACTACCGGCTTCTGAGTCATCTCCAATTCTTTTTTAGTCTCACTCTGTGCACTAGGTTCTTCTTCACTAGGTTGCACTGTTTCCTTGGTCAAGTTTGTTGAATCATCAAGGTCAATCGGCCTGGGTACCAGTGTCTCGGCCTGTCTACTTTCATGAGCTCTTTCCAGTTCCAAGTTTAACTCTCTGCCACTACAAAGATTCACTGCCATCAGCTGCCTTGGGACCTGGTCAATAGGATTTACCTGAGTATCTGCAGGTAAAGTTCCAGGAGGAGGATTGTTCACTGCCATAAATATATGTCCCAACTTTACTTCAATATTTTTAATAGCTGCATCATGTACATCTACTCTCTCACTGATTTTGGCATTTGACCCAATTACCTGCTGCATCATAGCTTCTAACCTGGCAAACCCATCTTCTTTCCTTCCCTCTTGTTGTTGTTGAGGAGGGTAGTATGATTGTTGTTGATTCTGATGGGTGTAACCTTGTGGCCTCTGATACGGTGCTTCATTAACTTCTGGTCCCCTGACACCCATATTTCCATTATTCTACTGTTGGTGAGGTGGTCTATATGGTTGAACTTGCTGACCCCAGTTCCGCCCCCCTTGTCTCTGGCTTCCATAGTTTGACACATAATTCATATTTTCTTGATAAGGAGGGTGATGACATTCTGCATTCCATTGATTACCAAGTGGTTGACTAATGCAAGATGTGCATAAGCCCCCATTGGTTGTGTCAACGATGTGTACCTGCTGTTTTTGTCCCGATTCTTCCACCTTCTTAGTAAGTATACTCATTTGTGTTATCAAGGTGGCCACGTTCTCTGCAATGGTATTAGATGGATCGAATGGCACTGAATGAACTACAGGAGTAATGGGTGCATTCCTTGTTGTCCATCCTGAATTCTGTGCCATTTTATCAAGCAATATTTGACTCTCTCTCAACGTTTTACTCAAGAATGCTCCACCAGCCGAAGCATCAACATTTGCTTTCACAATATCAGCCAACCCATGTAGAAACGCTGCCCCAACATTTGCTCTGGAATGCCATGATGTGGACGGATAACCAGCATACTCTTAAATCTTTCCCATGTCTCTTGCAATGTTTCAACTGGTTTCTGTCTAAAGCTCAAGATTTCATCAATTTGTTGAGCAGTCTTGTTGGGTGGGTGAAACTTGTTCACGGACTATTTTACTAACTCCTCCCATGTGGTAACGGAATTGATGGGGAGTGAGTTTATCCAAGTTTGGGCAGCACCAGTCACTGAGAATGGAAACAACAACAGTTTTATTGCCTCCTGAGTAACGTTAGGCTACCTCTGTGTTTTGCAGATTGACAGGAAGTTTTTCAAGTGCTGCTGGGGATCTTCAATGTATGAACCTGAGAATAGCCCTTTGTTCTGCAATAGGTGCATCATATTATTTATTATCTGAAAGGACTCGGCCTGTATCTGAGGAACCAGTATCGTTGTGGCCAAACTCTCAGCTGTGGGTTGTGCCCAGTCATATAAAGGAGCCTCTGCCCCTATTTGAGCGATTGGGTCTACCACATCATCCCCATGATTGTTCCGGTTATGTGCATCTTCCATATCTGTTTCAATTTGTTCAATTTGTGGTTGATGTTTGCTTTTCCAGTTGGTCCGGTTTATGGTCCTGAAATCTTTCTCGGGGTCTGATAAGGCTTCAATTACTTCACCAATCCTTGATGAGTTTCTAGGCATGCACCTGCAACACTTAGCAAACGTTAAACTTTCAATGTGGAAACGAAAATTTAAAGACAATTGAATATATTTCAGAATTTTGTATTTCTTCCAACTAAATTGATAATACCGTTAAGTCCCCGTCAACGGCGCTAAAATTTGATCACGCTCAACTATGTCTTATAAAAGACTAAGCGGGCATTGAAAATATAATCCGGGATATTACGCCCCGAGTCGATCCCACAGGGAATTTACGTATCAATCAAGCCGTCAGAATATAAAACTTTTACTTAATCAGTTTTCTCTAACCTTTTGAATATCAATTGGTGATGTATTATTATTTCTACTGGCAATAATGATAAACTAACAATATGATTTAAAAAATTATAATAAAGGTCTAAGGTTATGGTATCCCCCGTTGGTGAACTTACTTCTCAGATATTTCCTATAACTTGACTAATTCTTTACATCAATCATGCACATTCTATCTCCCATAAATCTCTCTCAAGTAATTATGGTAATTTACTAGTCGTACTCTCTCAAGTTACGCTAGCCAAATTACATTACAGTTCACTTTAGATTGCACCCGAAGTATCGTTATTTCTAATCCAACTTCTAAACCCTCGGCTATGACTTTCATCTATACTCTAGGAGTGGTATTGTTCAAACAATTACCTAAATATGCACTCTCTCTCGAGTAGATGCATACTAAATAGGCACAGCTAATTGATGGCCATTCAATTAACTACAACAAGGATGGAGTTGAACAAATATAGATTAAATAACCAATCAAAATTATATTAATACCACCATAATTTTGTCCCCCAACGGGTTCCACCAAAACCCTAGATTACGAAAATTAGCTACTCATATTTATAAATATCAAATCTAAAATAACTTGCATAATTGAATTACAGAGTAATGAACTAAGGAGATAAAAATCAATGTTTTTTCTTTGTTGAGTAGTAATCCACAAGTTTTCCTTTACTTTGATGATTTCCTATCTTCGAATCCTTCGTATATCTTCCGATACTCGAAAATCCTATTAAGTTGTGATTTAGGGGTCTATTTATATGTTTACGACAAACCCTAAACGTGTAGGAGACTTCTATTCCAACCGGGAAACACTTAAGCTCGTCAAAACTCAGAATTGACCGAAACAGGGGCCTGGCGTTTAGGCCCTGGCGCCTGGCTAACGCCAGGCTAAGGCTTGCGTTTGGACCCTAACGCCTAGCTAACGCCAGGCAGGGTCAGGCGTTTGGGCTTTGGCGCCCAGCTATAGCCCGGTGCACTCCTCCTCGCCTCTTGAGCGTATTTTCGATATATTTGCATCCATTTAGCTCGGTTTCCATCTCCAATTCACCTACACATGAATAAGACTTTATTATGGAGATAAAAAGTGTATTTTTATCATTAGCGCACATAAAATGTAGGGCATATAACATGTTAAACCAAGAATTCTAGCCTCGCATTATTTATCGAGCTCCATTTGACCGGGTAGAATTCTACCAAGCCTTATGATGGACGGGTACATTATTATCGAGTCCTCTTTGAGGTCGGGTACGATATGATGATGGTGATCCCCATAGAGGCATATGTTTTTAAAAGTTTAAGTTTAAATATGTATCATGCATTTCATATCAGTAGCCCTCAGAGGCACTCAGATGCTACAGGTTGTATCTCCTCTATCTCTCTTTATGTTATTGATATTATTTATGCTTTCCTACTTTACATACTCGATATTTTATTCATAATGACGTCCCTTTTTCCTGGGGATACTTCATTTGATACCCGTAGGTCTCGATAGATAGGTTGACAATCCTCCTAGTAGGCTATCAGCTTTGCAGAAGGTGTTGTTGCACTCCACTTGCTCCGGAGTTGCCTATTTGGTCAGTAAGATATAGACATGTATTGATTGGTATGGCGGATCCCTGTCCCGACCTTAATGATGTTTATGTAATCTTAGAGGCTTATATATGGAAGTCATGTATATAAATACTTGTATGGCCTTGTCAGCCTATTTTTTTACTATACAAATGATCATGTCGGCTTTATAGGGTGTATGTCACATGTATAAGTTTCTATATAATGTTGGGTCGTCCCATGTCTAGCATTCCCTTATGTTTTATTCTGGTTATCTTGTGATGGCCCTTCTGGCCCATTTGCACATGACAGTGTGATAAGAAAGATACGTTACGTTGGTACTCGGTTGAGTAAGGTATCAGTGCCCGTCGCAGCCCTCTCATTTGGGTCATGACAAAAGTGGTATCAGAGCAGTTCTGTCCTAGGTAGTCTACAAGTCATGTCTAGTAGAGTCTTGTTATGGCTGCGTTGTGTGCCACACTTACAAGCAGGAGGCTACAGGGCATTTAAGATTGTCACTCTTTCTTCTAACTCTAGATCGTGTGTTAGAGCTCAGTTGTAAGAATTCAAACTACTAAATTATATTTTAATCATAATATAATCATACCAACATCGAGAAAGAAAGACAGTTGGTAAGAAATTGTATGTGGTTGTGGAAGAGTTGAGTCAGAGGAACTCGATTTCTCATCATGCTTATAATGAGTAAATGTAATGTATTTTGTAGATTATGTGTGTAATAAGACGTGTAAGCTTCTTGATAAGGATCCCTAAGGCATGAATATCTATCCACCCATATGGTTTAAAAACAATGAGATAACCAAAAGGTAGATACAAGTTTAAACAAGTAAAAGAAGCAAGGTGAAGAGGGGTACGAGGTACCCAGTTACTTTATTCATACTGACGTCCTTTTTTCCTGGGGGTGCTGTGTTTAATGCCCGTAGGTCTCGATAGACAGGTTGTCAGTCCTCCTAGTAGTCTATCAGCTCAGTGAAAGGTGTTGGTGCACACCACTTGCTGGGGAGTTACCTATTTGGTCAGTATGATTTGGACATATTTTGATTGGCATGGCGGGGCCCTATCCCGACTTTTATGATGTTTATGTACCCTTAGATACTTGTAGATGGATGTCATGTATATGGATATTTGTATGGTCTTTTCATCCTATGTTTTGAGTATACAAATGATCAGGTCGGCCTTATAGGCCCGTATGTCACATGTATAAGTTTTATATCATGTTGGTTGTCCCATGTCTAGCATTCCCTTATGTTTTATTCTGGGTATCTCATGATGCCCTTCTCTCCCATTTACCCATGATGGTGTGGTAAGAAATATATATTACATTGGTACTCGGTTGAGTAAGGTACCGGGTTCCCGTCGCGGCCCTCCGATTTGGGTCGTGGCAAAAGTGGTATCAGAACAGTTCTGTCCTAGGGAATCTACAAGTCATGTCTAGTAGAGTCTTGTTTATGGTTGTGTTGTGAACCACACTTATAAGCATGAGGCTATAGGGCATTTAAGATTTTCACTCTTTCTTATTACTTTAGATCATGTGGTGGATATCAGTTGTAAGAATACAAAATCCTAAATTCTATTTTAATCATAATATAATCATACCAACATCGAGAAAGAAAGACAGTTGGTAAGAAATTGTATGTGGTTGTGGAAGAGTTGAGTCAGAGGAACTTGATTTCTCATCATACTTATAATGAGTAAATGTAATGTCTTTTGTAGTTTATGTATGTAATAAGACGTGTAAGCTTCTTGATAAGGAGCCCTAAGGCATGAATATCTATCCACCCATATGGTTTAAAAACAATAAGAGAATCAAAAGGTAGATACAAGTTTAAGTAAGTAAAAGAACCAAGGTTAAGAGGGGTACGAGGTACCCAGTTAGTGAAGATTATCAATTTTTACAATTCAGGAAGAGAAATATAAGTATTATGAGTTACTTTCAACAGTAACAGAGATATATACAATTGGCTGTCTTATGGGAGCTAACAGATATAGTTTAAGAGAAGGATGATATCAGGATCCATCTGGGTTTGAGTAACCAGAAATAGGGGATGGATTGTTATCATTACCTACAATTTCCGAAGGATAGTGAAAATATAGTAATATATCTCCTTGTGAGACACCTAGATGGTGCACTCTAGAACAAGACAGTCAGATATGAATACTAGAATGTTCAGAAATTTCAGAAGATAGGTAGTGGAATCCTAGAAGACATAAATATTTACCTTAGTATGATTCCTGCCCCTCGAAAGAAAATAGAGGATGTTAGGCATGCCGAAGAGCCAATGATATGAAGCAAGGGGAGCTAAAAGTGAAAGAATATTTTGTTGAAGTTTTCAGAATAAAGTGATAGACAGAAATATTAGCTGGACAATAAGAGTGGGTATTGAAATGCATGCGGTGAGATAAGGAGGGATTTATACGTATGTTGTTATTAAGGGAATTACTTCAAGCCACGCGGTGAGATAAGGGGGCTAAAACTCATGTAGCTTTTTCGGTAAAAATATTTTTTTAAAATAAATGTGTTACACCCCACGTTTTCATATGTGAGAGTACGTCCTAAGCCAATTGATGTAAGCTCTGGAATAAGATCCTCTTTGAAAGTTTGTAAAGTAAGTTAATCGTGTTACCTTGGAGGTCACAAATATTAAAGATCATGGATAAAAAGTACCAAGAGGGTTGGAAGGCTTAGAAGTAAAACGAATTGAAGAAAATAAGTTTCGTTGAAAGTCGACAAGTTGGGAATGTTATAACGTATACTTTTGGGGTGATACTATGGTGCTTAACATGATAAGGAGGTTATTTTATGATTTATTTTTAGTCATATAATAGTCTTGTGTTATGTTTTGAAGTCAATCTAGTTGTTGAACAAAAGTTGGCAAAGATCATCACAAGATACATTCATAAATGTGCTGAAAATTAGGTCAAATGTAGCTGAGCTTTTTTCCAAATTCACTTTGAATTATGGGGTTAACCACCTACAAAATTTAATATCTATGAGTCTAGTTTCTAACTCATATAAAATATTTGCCAATACGATCTTGAAGTAGAGAGATATTCATGTTTTGACGAGACTTCCCAGGAACACCATATGGGACCCACTTGGTCGGTAGCCAACCTTCACTTGTTTTTATCTCGTTTTTGGGATGAAATGTGCTTAGTTTTCGATCTCCTTCCATCATTACACTCTCCAAACTGTTCCCCAAAGTATCCAAACAAATTATAAATAAATACACCATAATCCAACATCAAAGTTAGCCAAAGATGAAGAATAACCCCTCTATGGTGTTGTGATTTGAATAAGGATGATGGTGAGCTAATTTAAGCTTGGGGTTCGAAATTTATCTACTTCCTAAGATATTTTTAACATCATTTTGTTGATGTTTAAGGTTAATTACATGTTTTTCTTGTTGTTGGAGTGAAAGATTATAAGATAGCACTTGAAAGGGGAAGAGATGTTATCTTTTGTTGGATTGCTTTAAGGCTATATATATATATATATATATATATATATATATATATATATATATATATATATATATTTTTAGATGTTTTTATTGCTAGAGATTGGGGTAAATAACTTGATTATGATGTGGTTTCTGTTTTTATGCATTTATATATGTTTATCAAGTTAATTGGTGAAAGAAACATATGAAACATGAGTTTGGAAATGAAGATTAGCTTAAGTCACTTCTATGCTGTGATTTTTCCATTGAGGGATGTTGTAAGCTACATATAACTTGGATTTCAACTTGAAACTACTTTAGGAGGTATATACTTTATTTTCTTGCATGTGCTTAAGGTTATCTTGATGTTGATTAAGTTAAATGGATGGACTAGACATGAACTAGTAAATAAAGTTGCTAATTGAGGATAGTTGGAGTTGTGGATTGTTTCATTTGTTATAAATATATGGTATAAGGATGGAATCATTGATGAATAACTTCACTAACATGTTAATGATACTGTTAAGTTAAAGTAAGAAGTCTATAAGGGGTGATATGGGGTATACGGATTTCAATCAGAGCTTGTCGCTCGTTGTGAAGTAGTTCTGACTTGTTGTTGTTATATGGTGTCTTGTTATTGATACTTAAAAGTTTCCGGATTGATCTGGTTTTTGTTGGTGGTATATGTTGCAGGAGGAGACACTTGTTACAGGGGAGATGTTTCCCACATTCACATAAATGAGCTACTAGCTTGAGTTTCGTACTTAGCCTTTACTCGGATGATTTTGAATCTCCTTATGTTATGGTAGATTGAGTTGAGTTGCTTGAAGAATTACTTGAAAGGTATTAAGGACCAAAGGAGTTACATTATGTTAAGGCACTTACTTCTTTCTGTTGGCATGGTCTAAAGTGAAATGAACATAAATGATAACCTATTTCATAACGGATCTACTCTAGCAATTAAGGATGTCCATGTCACGACCCCAAATCCTAAACTGGTTGTGATGGAGCCTATCGTGGAACTAGGCTAGCCAATAGTCACGTAATTACAGTTTCTTTCAAAAATCCCAACCATTTTCAAACATTTCATAAAGTATATAGAATTACTGAATTCATTAGGCAAAATAAACAGCTAAATAGTCTAAACCATTCCCAAAATCCGGATTAACATGTCATGAGCATCTAAGAAAAATACCAACAAGTCTACTATTATAATACAAAACCTCCGAACAAATAACTAGATACAACATAAGAAGGGAAAATAGAGATGTTGTGGGTGCTGAACAGCTACCTCTATATCCCGAACTCCGGCTCCGCACAGAATAGATGGCTAACGCTCAGTATCAGCACATGTATCTGCACACAGGGGTGCAGGGAGTAATGTGAGAACGCCAACTCAGTAGTAATAAAAATAAATCAAGTCTAAGCGGCAAGAAACACATAAAAATCAATATCATCACTTCACAATATGCACAGCCTTTCTTTCCAACAATATATACATAGATATATGATAACATTCCTTAAAAGTCAACTTCAGAAAAATTCTTTGAAAAATGTGTTTTCCAACAATTTCAGAAATAAATAAAAAAATAACCAAAGAATTTAGTGTAAAATGAAATAATCATAAGTAGCCCCTCGGGCAAAAACATGGATCATAAATCGCCCCTCGGGCGGAACATCACTCAGCACCTCATATCCACTCGGTATCAGCCCCTCGGGTAACCTCGCTGTCACTCATGCCTCCTAATCACTCATCACTCAGCACTCGCACTCAGTAGGTACATGCAGTCACTGGGGGTATGTACAGACTCCGGAGGGGCTCCTTCACCCCAAGCGCTAATATCAAGCCACCTCGTGGCGTATCATATCCTCACAATCAGGCCCTCGGCCTCACTCAGTCAGAACATCTCAAAAGCCCCTCGGGCGTATCAGTAAAACGGGGTACTCCACCTAAAACATCATTTTTATATCTCAAAATAGTGTAAATAAGCTTGAGTTTCGAAAACAGTTAAGCACAATATGACTGAGTGTAAATAATAAATCAACAGCGAGGAAATAGCAGTAAAAAGTCCCCAAGGGGTCTAAACAAGTCGGCACGAGGCCAAACATGGCTTATAGCCAAAATATAGCAATAGTCTTTGAAGCAAAATTTGACATATGATTTAGAGTAAAATACACAACTCAATAGTTGTTGCGGAGAGGGCCAAGTCCAATCCAAAAATCAGTACGCGCCACATACTCGTCATCTGACATGTGCGACATTCTAAAAACAGTGAGAAATATGAAGTCTGGGGTTTCATACACTCAGGACAAGATTTATAACCATTACTTACCTCTACCCGGCCACAATACTAATCTGCGATGCTCTTTCCCCTCAAATTGGCTCCCGATTTCTCCAAATCTAACCAAAACCAGATTAACATCATCAATATACGCTAAAGGACAAAACCCAATCGAAAATTATCAATTTAGACACAATTGTCGAAATTTGGCCAAAGCCGAGCCCAGGCCCACGTCTCGGAATTCGATAAATTTTACATCACTAGAATCCTCGTCCTCCCACGATTCTATACATACCAAGAACACTAAAATCGGACCACAATTGCCCACTCAATTCCTCAAAAGAATCTCAATTCCATGCACTTAACTTCCCCAAATTTTGGGTTTAATTCAACAATTTTTCGATTTAATTACTTAGGAAACGATATAGAAACGAGTTATGAAGTTGGAAACCTTATCTCCAAGAGATCCCCTTTGATTTCTTCTTCAAACCCTCTCTAATAGCTCTCAACTCGTTCAATAATGGAGGAAAAATGAGCAAATCTCGCAAATAAGGCCTTTAAAACATTCTGTCCAGCACTTATAATCCCTTCAGTGCGATTGCGACTCAACCCACGCGATCCCGATGCACATCCCAGACCACCCTACGCAATCGCATACCAATACACGTGATCGCATCGAACAAATGTCCATCCCACACACGCGTCTCAGAACCTCTATGCGATCGCACCAAAAGCCTACGCGATCCTACTGCTTCACCTGACCAACCTATGCGATCGCAATCCACACCACGCGTTCGCATAGAAAAATTACCTGGCCCGGTATTTTACTCTACGCGATCGCGGATAAATCCACGCGATCGCAGTGAAGAAATCACTGCTGCTAAAACACCAGAAAATAGCAGACTTCTTAAGGCCAAAAAGTGCCCGTTTGAGCATCCGAAATACACCCGAGGCCCCCAGGACCTCAACCAATCCTACCAACACACCCCATAACATCATTGAAACTTAGTCAAGCCTTTGAAACACCAAAACCAACACGAAAACACCAAAATTACATCAAATTCAATCCTATGAACTTTAAAACTTCTAAATTTCGCCAATGATGCCGAAACCAATCAAAACACATCTGATTGACCTAAAAATTTGCACACATATCCAAAATGACATTACAAACCTTATGCAACTTCCAAAATTCCATTCCGACCTTGATACATTTTCCACTGCCGACCGGAAATCACCAAAAACTAACTTTCGCCAATTCAAGCCTAATTATAAATCGGACATCAAAACTTCATTCCGAACACACTCCTAAGTCCCAAAACACCTAACGAAGCTATCCGATCCATAAAATCTGCATTCCGAGGTCCTTTACCAATAAGTCAACTCCCAGTTGACTTTTTCAACCATTAAGCTAATATAAGAGACTAAGTGTCTCAATTCTCACCACGACCATTCCGAACCAGAACCAACCGACCCAACCCAACATAAATAGGATAAGAAACATACGATAAAGCAGAAAGGGGGGAAACGGGTCTAATCTTACAGAAAGACTGGCCGAGTCATTACAGTCCATGTTGTTCTTTCCTTATAAAGTTATTCTAAGTAAGTATATATGATCCTTGAATTCAATTGAGGTTCACATTGATGGTATGGATGTCTATATTGTTAATCAAAGGTGTGACGGCCTTACATAACTCTGAAAGGTTTAGAACGTGATTCTATTAGCCCAGTATACATATATATATATATATATATATATATATGTATGTATCCACTTTACTCTACCGAGTCGCGCTACAGTCGGCCGAGTACAGTACCTATTGTGCAACAACTGATCAGTTGGGTTTACCGAGCTCTATATGGCCAGGTGTAATTCTACTGCGCCTTATGATGGCTGGGTACGTTCTTACCGAGTCCTCTTCGAGGGCGGGTACGATATGATGATGATGATTCCCACAGAGGCGTATGTTTTAAAAGTTTATGTATATATATGTATCATGCATTTCTTATCAGCACCCCTCAGAGAAACTTAGATTATACAGGTTGTATCTTCTCTTCTCTCTTTATATTACTGTTCTTTTTTATGCTTTCCTGCCTTACATACTCGGTACTTTATTCATACTGACGTCCTTTTTGCCTAGGGGTGATGTGTTTGATGCCCGTAGGTCTCGATAGACAGGTTGTCAGTCCTCCTAGTAGTCTATCAGCTCAGTGAAAGGTGTTGGTGCACACCACTTGCTGGGGAGTTACCTATTTGGTCAGTATGATTTGGATATATTTTGATTGGCATGGCGGGGCCCTATCCCGACTTTTATGATGTTTATGTACCCTTAGAGACTTGTAGATGGATGTCATGTATATGGATATTTGTATGGTCTTTTCATCCTATGTTTTGAGTATACAAATGATCAGGTCGGCCTTATAGGCCCTTATGTCACATGTATAAGTTTCTATATCATGTTGGGTTGTCCCATGTCTAGCATTCCCTTATGTTTTATTCTGGGTATCTCATGATGCCCTTCTCTCCCATTTACCCATGATGGTGTGGTAAGAAATATACATTACATTGGTACTCGGTTGAGTAAGGTACCGGGTTCCCGTCGCGGCCCTCCGATTTGGGTCGTGGAAAAAGTGGTATCAGAACAGTTCTGTCCTAGGGAATCTACAAGTCATGTCTAGTAGAGTCTTGTTTATGGTTGTGTTGTGAACCACACTTATAAGCATGAGGCTATAGAGCATTTAAGATTTTCACTCTTTCTTATTACTCTAGATCATGTGGTGGATATCATTTGTAAGAATAAAAAATCCTAAATTCTATTTTAATCAAAATATAAGCATACCAACATCGAGAAAAAAAGACAGTTGGTAAGGAATTGTATGTGGTTGTGGAAGAGTTGAGTCAGAGGAACTTAATTTCTCATCATACTTATAATGAGTAAATGTAATGTCTTTTGTAGATTATGTATGTAATAAGACGTGTAAGCTTCTTGATAAGGAGCCCTAAGGCATGAATATCTATCCACCCATATGGTTTAAAAACAATGAGAGAATCAAAAGGTAGATACAAGTTTAAGTAAGTAAAAGAAGCAAGGTGAAGAGGGGTACGAGGTACCCATTTAGTGAAGATTATCAATTTTTACAATTCAGGAAGAGAAATATAAGTATTCTGAGTTACTTTCAACAGTAACAGAGATATATACAACTGGCTGTCTTATGGGAGCTAACAGATATAGTTTAAGAGAAGGATGATATCAGGATCCATCTGGGTTTGAGTAACCAGAAATAGTGGATGGATTGTTATCATTACCTACCATTTCCGAAGGATAGTGAAAATGTAGTAATATATATCCTTGTGAGACACCTAGATGGTGCACTCTGGAACATGACAGTAATATATGAATACTAGAATGTTCAGAAATTTCAGAAGATAGGTAGTGGAATCCTAGAAAGGATAAATATTTACCTTTGTATGATTCCTGCCTCTAGAAAAAAAAATAGAGAGAAAGTTAGGTGTCCCAAAGAGCCAATGATATGAAGCAAGGGGAGATAAAAGTGAAAGAATATTTTGTTGACGTTTTTAGAATAAAGTGATAGACAGAAATATTAGTTGGAGAATAAGAAGAGAGTAAATAAAGTATTATGAGTAAGATGTGATAAATGAGTGATAACAATAAATCAAAATATGACAGAATGACAAAGTCTATAGTTAAGTGAAGGAAAAGACAAGAGGAGACCGGCCTTGAGACAATACAAGAGTATAAGCCCTAAAGTCATATTCTCATTTCGAGAAATGAGTTGGTGAGTCCAACGTGATGCGCAGAAGGAAAAGTTAGACCGTTAGAGTAATAGAAAACAGTGTGGGCTAGTGAACAAGATAAATTGATCATGAATTAGGGATTAGAATATTTGATAATATTCGGCATCATGAGAATTTCAAAGATCGTGTTCTGACAATAATAGAATACACAACAGAAGAATAAACTTTTAAGGTCATTCGAGAAGATGCTTCCCTAAAACAAGCGTGTTGAGCAGAGTTAAGCTTAAGGGACTAAGTGTGCCAGTTACACTAATTGTCACCCTCGTGCATAAGGAATTCAGTTATCCCTGGTACAAAAAGGTTACCATAAGGCGAGTAAGGGTCATTGATGATATGAAAAAGATGCCAAATATGAAGAGGTAAAATATTTGTAGGTAAATCATCGTAGCACTAAATTTGAGCACTCCCCTAATAAGGGGGGGGGGAGATGGTGTGATGTGGTATTAAGTCAGAGTTAAGTGGTTCAGGTAACTATGGAATAGTAAAGGAAGAATGTGGTAGAAAGGTGAAAGGAATGAGATTGCATTTATTCATATCCTACACATATGATACGACTCCAGAACATTATGCAAGCATGACGCCTGGGAAAGGCAATAAGGGTTCCATACTAGATATTATTGATAAATAAGTGCAAATGAACACTTGATACATAAGAATCCAGTGCGAGGGGTAACTTAAGACAAAGGACATAACCCAAGAGAGATTACGTAGAATATAGATATGATAATGGACCAACGAGTAGTTAGTTGTTGATTCATGAAGAGCCTAGTTATGGGTAGAAAAGAGGATACAGACAAATCATGCAGATTGTGCAAGATAAACGTAGTGAACCCAACCATAGTGAATTCAGTCTCGCAGAAATGATGTCGTAACCCTTGAGAAATATTCAGATAGGAGTTAAGTAATTAATGGTATTGTATAAGTGTTACGGAAATAAAAGAGAGTGCTACTAGGAAGAAAGTAAAAAAAAATCAATTTCAGAAGCAACACTACGAGCATAAGAGCATGGAGTTAAGTAACTAAGGATAATTATAGGCGAGCAAGAACATCAAAAATTATGTCGGGTCATAAGCTCAGAGTTGTACAGGAGTTAGAGGGTCTCCCCTAAGTACTATCACGAAAGAATAGCTAAGGAAATAAAGGAATAAGGCTTCAACCTAAAAATAGTGACCTAAACAATAAATGGTATTGTAAGAATAGTCTCACTACAACATTGAATGCACTACATAAGAAAGTGGCACCTGTCGTGACTGGTGACCGGGAAGTAAATTCAAAAGTGATATTTGAGATTATATGAGTAACAGGAAATTCCAATATTCTTGCGCACTAAGATAAGCAAAGCATTCATGCAGCAAGTGGCAGAACGACCAGGAAAAGTAATTGCTTACATTTAAAGACAACTGAGAAGGCGCAGAAGGAAATCTATGGAACTAGCAAGTTAAAGAAAGGTTGCGAGTAGTAAAAACAAATATGTGTAGGTCGAAAGCTAAGGTATGGTAGAGGGACAATCTTTTTGTAGATATGAGGTAAGGATAAGAAAAGGGTGAGGGAGAATGTGACAAGAATAGGTAATTCCTCAGAATTAAGCCTGTCAAAATACGAGAGCTAATGGTTTTTGAAAGTTATTGAAAGCTCAGTATAGCTTGAATTAACTTGGAGGAGTCTAAGACTAGGAGCATTTAGAAGAGATGGAATGCTGACCTGGTAGTAGAATACGGGTGTAATTATTATAGATAAGAGGATGACTTTAGGCCATTGATTGATTGATGATTTAACGAGAAAGGGATTTCATGAATTGCACGGGATTAGAATACCCCCCATAAGATGAATCGCGTTGGGATGCTATGAAATACGGTATTGAAGTATCATCCCTAGGTGGATCAAGAAAATCACTTCAGATGTTCCCCGATGAGACGTGAGCCCTAGTGACAATGTATTACGTAAGAGGTTTCAAGTTATTAGTGGTAAATAATAGGTCAACATAAAGGTGAATCATCAATAGATGGATAAAAGCTACAAAGTATGATATGATATTAGGTTGTCATTCTTAAAATGAACAGTAATGAGGAAGCATTAAAGGAATTAGATTTATACATATAGGATAAGCAACAAGAGAATAACGTGGAGTTGGGTAGAAGACCTCGGTAATAATACACCAAAGTAAGTGTTATGGTATAGTATAACCTACCTAGATGTAGTAAATCTATAAGCATAGATAACCAAGGCTATGAAACAAAATATAGCAATAGTCATAAGTTCGACAAAGTACCAAGCGAAGAACTTCAGTACACGTATAGATGCCTAGAGGGACATCTTGTCATAGATCTGTATATGTGCACAAAGTGAGGCCTTGATATTGGCTAAAAAATGGATGAAAAAGGAGAGAAGTGTCTCTAGGCGCTCATACAAAGACAGAGTCGTATAGACTGCATGGCATAAGGTAGCACTAGTTACGAGATTGGAAGAATTCCCACCACAAGTCGTGGTGTAAAAGAGAGGCCTGAAGGAGGGAATGCCCTAGCATTTGGATTTATTCGTAGAACAGTTGCCTAGATGGAAAGGATAGTTTTAAAGTATTCATAATATCTACAGGTTATGATACTGATAAGCACATCAGCTAACATTCAAGGACAAATGTTCCAAAGGGACCCCACGTTTTCATACATGTGAGTACGTCGTAAGCCAATTGATGTAAGCTTCGGAATGAGATCCTCTTTGTAAGTATATAAATTAAGTCAATTGTGTTACCATATAGGTAACAAATATTATAGATAATGGATAACAATTCAAGAAGATTGGAAGGCTTAGAAGCTAAACGAATTGAAGAAAATAAGTTTCGTCGAAAGTCGACAAGTTGGGAAATTATAACTTTTACTTTTGGGGTGAGACTATGGTTATTAACATGATAAAGAGGTTATTTTATGAGTTATTTTATTCAAATAATAGTCGTGTGTTATTTTTTGAAGTCAAGCGAGTTGTGGAATAAAAGTTGGCAAAGGTCATCACAAGTTACATTCATAAATGTGCTGAAAATTAGGTCAAATGTGAGCTTTTCTACCAATGTACTTTGAATTATAGGATGATACACCTACAAAATTTAATATCTATGAGTCTAGTTTCTAAATCATTAAACCATTTGTCAATACGATCTCGTAGTAGAGATATATTCACATTTTGGCGAGACTGCGCAAGAAGACCCTATGGGACGCACTTAGATGGTGGCCGACCTTCACTTGTTTTTATCTCATTTTTTGGGATGAACTATTCTCATTTTTCGAACTAATTCCATACTTAAAATCTCCAAACCCTCCCAAATAGTTCCCCAAAGGCTCTAAACAAATTCCAATGAAATACACCATAATCCAACATCAAAAATAGCCAAAGGTGAAGAATAACCCCTCTGTGGTGTTGTCATGTGAATAAGGATGATGGTGAGCTAATTTAAACTTGGGGTTCGAAATTTAACTACTTCATAAGGTATGTTTAACATAATTTTGATGATTTTTAAGGTTAATTACATGTTGGTTGTGGTGTTGGAGTGAAAGGTTACAAGATAGAACTTGAAAGGGGAAGAGATGTTGTTATCTTTTATTTGGTTGTTTTATGGCTATAAATATAGGTGTTTTTATGGCTGGAAATTGGGGGAAATAAATTTATTATGATATGGTTTCTGTTTTTATGTATTAATATATGTTTATCAAGTGAATTGGTGAAAGAGACATACAAAAAATGAGTTTGGAATGGAGATTCGCTTAAGTCACTTCTACGGTGTTATTTTTCCATTGAGGGCTATTGTAAGCTAAATATAACTTGGATTTAAACTTGAAACTACTTTAGGATGTATGTATATTGTGTTCTTGTATGTTATTAAGGTTATTTTGATATTTATTAAGTTAAATGGTTGGACTAGACATGAACTAGTGAATAAAGTTGCTAATTGAGGATAGTTGGAGTTGTGGATTATTTCATTTGTTATAAATATATGGTATAAGACTGGAATACTTGATGAATGACTTCATTATCATGTTAATGATACTTAAGTTAATGTAAGAAGCCTATAAGGGGTAATATTGGGTATATGGGTTACAATCAGAGCTTGCGACGACCTTACGTAACTCCGAAAGATTTAGAATGTGATATATACATATATATATACATATATATATGTATATATATATATATATATGTATATATATATATATATATATATATATATATGTATATATGTATATATATATACATATATGTATCTATCTTACTCTACTGAGTTGCACTAAAGTCGGCCAAGTATGGCATCTATTGTGCAACCACTAATTAGTTGGATTTACCGAGCTCCACATCACCTGATACGATTGTACCGAGCCTTATGATAGTCGGGTACGTTTTTAACAAGTCCTCTTCGAGGCCGGGTACGTACGATATGATAATGGTGATTCCCATAGAGGTGTATGTTTTTAAAACATTATGTATATATACATATCATGCATTTCATATCAGTAGCCCTGAGAGGCACTCGGATGCTATAGGTTGTATATCCTCTATCTCTCTTTATATTATTGTTCTTATTTATGCTTTACTGCCTTATATTCTTGGTACTTTATTCGTATTGACGTCCCTTTTACCTGGGGATGCTATGTTTCATGACTGCAGGTAGCGATAGACAGGTTACGAGTCCTCCTAGTAGATTATCAGCCCAGTGAAAGGTGTTGGTGCACTCCACTTGCTCTGAAGTTGCCTTTCTGGTCACTATAATTTGGATATATATTGATTGGTATGGCAGTGACATATCCCGACTATAATGTTTATGTACTCTTAGAGGATTGTAGACGGATGTCATGTATAGGGATACTTGTATGGCCTTGTTGTTCTAAGATTTGAATATACAAATGATCAGGTCGGCCTTATAAGCCCGTATGTCACATTTATAAGTTTCTATATCATGTTGGGTCGTCCCATGTCTAGCATTCTCTTATGTTTTATTCTGGGTTATGTCATAATGGCCCTTCTAGCGCATTTACCCATGATGGTGTGATAAAAATGATACGTTATGTTGGTACTCGGTTGAGTAAGGTACCAGATGCCCGTCGTGGCCCTCCGATTTGGATCGTGACAAAATGCAAGGCTCACGCAGTGATATAAGGAAGATTATGATTGTGATTGTACTTGTGAAATGAGAATATGAGGTGTGGTGCCTCGGTTGTGATTCTTGTTGTACATTTCATATTTTAAGTTTTATTGATTTGAACAATCATTATCTTTTCTTCATTGTTTTACTTGTATTTGTTACGATACTCGATCACTTGTCGTTCATATCATGTGTTCACTCTTTGTTGCCTTTATTGCCTTAATTTCCGTTGTTAACCTTATATCATCGTATCGTTCTATGGTTATATATTTACTTGCTTTTTCTTTCTTACATTATATCATATTCTATTCAAGCTTTCTTTTCTCCAGTAGGTGTCCTGAGTTGGCCTCGTCACTACTCTATTGAGGTTAGACTTGATACTTACTAGGTACCGCTATGATATACTTATGCTACGCTTCTGCATATTTTTGTGCATATCCAAGTACATCCGCAATGGCCGGACGCTAGTGATTTGATCAGTTACTTCTGAGATTTCACGGCATACCTGCTTGACTTTCACAGGCCTCGGAGTCACCTTTTGCTTTTGGTTGTCTTACTATTTATTCTCAATTCAAAATAGTATTGTATTTAGAGATTGTAAGTGTACTTCTGTTAGAGCTTATGACTCAGTTCCACCAGATTTTGGGAGTTATTTGACAGTTGTATTGTTTGGGTTATATTGTGATAGCTTAATAGTTTAGTTTGATATCTAAGTTGCTATTTTTATTAATTCTCAATGTATGTTAGGCTTACCTACTCTTAGAAACTATGTGTCATCATAACATCCTAAGGGGGAATTTGGGGTCATGACATGACGTAGTAGAACAATCAAAACCTTTCTAGAGTAGTTTCATAGGTGGGATAATAGCGGTGCTTTTGCAAGTTGTTCATGTTAGAGCATCTCTCCTGGGGTGCTCAGTTTCATCGCGTTTTTATCAAAGTATGGTTGCTATTATTTTTGATGGATCAGAAGTATGGTTGCTATTATACTATCTTAAGTAATAGACTAAGCTTACTATGGACCCTCATAGTTCATATTTAATTGCATCTAAAGATGCAGCTTGAGCAGCTTAATGAGGGTTCATGTGAATACTCGATTGAACCTTTCTTGGATAATTATTTATCCCAAAGAGTTACTGATAATTTTTTACGTATGCTAGGATGGAAATTGAGTACAGTGTGGTGAAGAGGTGATTCAGTGACCCTCCTTTGTTGAATATTGCTGGGATATCACTTTTCAAAGTGTTTAGAAAAAGACTAATGGATGGCTTTGTGTTCACTTGGGTTTTCATATTGGTCTAGTTAAAGCAATAGTTATTGAGTTAGTTCATCCTATATCTGTGTCCTATGATCTGTTTAAGGTGCCTTATTTCTGGTTGTTGGTGTGGTTGCAAGGAAGTGAAATGTGATATGCTTATAATTTAGAATGTGCATTTCTGCTGCATGTTTTAAGCTACTTAAGATATTTTTCGGGTTTTATTGTCACAGATCTATTGTTTTTGAGTTGAGAGTCTCCAGAAAATAGTTTCTCTATCCCCTCTGGAATAGGGGTAAGGTCTGCGTACACTCTACCCTTCTCAGACCCCACTGGTGGGATTTTACTGATTTGTTGTTGTTGTTGTTGTTATTTTAAGCTACTAAAGAGATTCAATTGAATTCAATACTCATATTTTCTTGACAATAATGTATATTAGATATTTGTTTCTCCTTTCTCCGGATTATTTACATTCAATCATGCTAGAAAATAGTTGGGACAAAATAATGCCAAGTGGGATGATAATATGCATATTATATTTATTGAGTTATGTGGGAAAGAGATTAGAAAAGAAAATATTCCAAATACTTGCTTATCTAAAGATGGGTGAAAAAATATGATAAATGAGTTCTCTAAGAAGATGGAACAAGAGTATAGTAAAATAAATTGAAAATTCATTGGGATTACATGAAAGCCGAATGGACTCTTTTTAAGCCGAATGGACTCTTTTTAAGCAGTTGATGAGGGAGAGACAAGTTGAGAATGAGATGTCATGAAAAATACAATTATGGTATATGATGATTGGTGGGAGCAACAAAATTAAGATACATCTCTCATATTGCTTATGTGTCGTTCCTTTTTTTTCTTTTCATTGTTAAATTTATATATTATCTTAAAATTGATTTGAATTTTTTTCACAGGAGAATGCTTGATATAAAAGATTTCGGAACAAAGATCTTTTGCTCATATGTTTTTGGTATGAAACTCTATTCGCTGATGTTGTCGCCACGGGAGAAGAGCACGCAGCTAATCAAGAACAAATGTCTGGCATGGATTAGACCTCGAGGAAGAAGGAACAAATGATATTGATGATTGTGACAAAGAATAATTTACTCACCTTAATTGAATGGAACGATGAAAGTGATGATCTACAAATTGTGGATTCTATTATATTTCCTGAGCCATCACTAAAAAGAGGAAAATCAATTGGTGATATTAGCACTAGCAACCAAGTAAAAAGAGTAAGAAAAAAACTGGTGCAACATCAATGAAAGAAAAAATACACTCTCTGATAGAGTTTATGTCTAACAAAACTACTTTACATCTCCTGCAGAAGAGAAATTCACCAATAAAAGTGTATTCACATGTTGGAAAAGATTCCTAATATTGTTGCTGGGAGTGGAATTTACAAGTATTCTATGAATACGTTTCTTAAGAAATACATGCGACAAATATTTTTGAGGGTGCCTACCAATGAAGCTAAGAAGTCTTCACTGGAGTTTAACTATCAGATGTACGTTAAGAAAAGTGGCTAATGTGTCGTTGTTCTATAATATTTTAATGTGTTCGAACATCATGGTTGTGATGCCACTGAAATTTTTTGATTTGTTTTTATTAGGAAAGTAAAAATGGGATGCCACTGGAATCATTTAGTTTGTTTTTATGAGAATGTAATGTGTGCTGCAACCTTGATAGGAATCAGTTTGATATTAATAAAATATTTTTTTCTTTTTTTTCGAGTAAGAAGGGTGTAAAAGTGGGGCTTCTGTGACTAATGTTTAATGTAATTGTGTGGTTCCACCCATATTATTTGCATTATTTGTTACATGAATATAATCTGACACCTGTCAAGTTGATCAATATCAGTTAATAGTTAATTATCACTTTAAAATGTTCAAGATGGAGTACATAAGTGATAGGCTATTAGCACTAGTGCCAAACTTCTCTTGTATCTGCTGGTGTGTCTGTATATCACATGTTATCACGTTTTGAATTTTAAATTAGTAATTTGGACTCAAAATTTTCATTTTCAGTTAAACGGAGAGTAGGGATATTAGCGATTTGATAGATCCCTATTTAGGTGATTTACTAGAGGATGATAATGAAGATGAACTAGAAAAAATTCGGAGGGAGCAAGACGAGAAGGAATGGATGGTTTTATGTCAAATAACAAGTTAATGTATTTTGATGTACTATGAAAAATACCTATGTAAGGAATCTTGTTGTACATTTAGTCGCACGGAAAATATATTTATTCAAGAGATATTACGAGAAAAGAAGACTCATTATTATGAAAATTTTAGATCGAGGAAGTAAGTATTTGTTGATCTATCCAACAACTTAACTGAAAAATATGGGCTTAAACCCATGTGTGGAATGTCTATACACGATATGTTAGGTATGTTCTTGATGGCTTGTGCACATAGAATTGGGAACCGATTGATACAAGAGGTCTTTCAACACTCAGGAAGAACTATTCATAGACATTTTCATAGTGTTTTGAAAGCCTTTTGTGAGCTTGCAAGAGATATTATTAGGCCACATTTAAGTTGTAACAATAGTTCAGGAGCTTACAAGCCATGTAACGGACGATATCTTCCTTTCTTTAGAGTAATGAACAATCTTTACACAATTATGTTTTATTAAACTTATAACTTAATTTCTCTCTCTATTACTAACTTAACTTAAATTTATACATGTATATGTTTGTAGGATATTATTTGAGCACTTGATGAAGCACATGTTAAAGCAAGATTACCACAAGGTCAAGAGATATAATATATTGGACGTGAGGGTTATCCAACTCAAAATATTCTTGTTGTTGTAGACTTAATTATGTGTTTCATATTTGCATGGGTTGGGTGGGAAAGAACGGCTCATGATAGTCGCATATTTGGTGAGGTCATTCATAGACCAGAGATCAATCTTCCGCGTCTATATGGAAACAATGATTATCTAGTTATTGAAAGATATCATCACATGAAGAGATATATGGCTTCATACAAAGGATATAATGTGAGATACCACCTAGCAGAAATCTGACGTGGTGCTACATGACAATTGCGAGAACAAAAAAAGACGAATTGAAAAATTTAACTATTTGCATTCGTCTTGTAAAAATATTATTGAGCGCATATTTAGGGTTGGAAAGCAAGGTAGTCTATTTTGCGAGACATGTCTTTCTATCACATTGACACTCAAAGAGACATCGTACTTACTACTATGATCATTCACAACTATATTAGAAAAAAATAAAATATTGTATACGGTCAAAACGGGCCTGCCCTTTCTTGTGACTAATCGAGGTTGGATCATGATGGACCATGGTTCGGCCTCGTATTATATCGAGCCTCAATGTGAATTTAGGTTGCTGGACCCTTAACTCGAGGACCTATCAAGGGCGATGATTAATCGAGATCGAGACCAAGCGGAATAGAGATCGAGTGGTATTGAAGAGGGTTTACCTGGTCAAGTAACGGTAAGCCGAAACATCCGAGATCGAGTGAGGATCATGGCGGTAATTTCGACACATATCAAGTCATGATCGGTTAATCAGCCAGTCATGACGGTTAATCAGCCAGTCATGAGATTTCTTACTGTATTTAGAATTGTACCATAAGTAGAACTCTTCTACTATATAAAGAGGGTTCTAATCATTTTGTAATCATTACGTTCACACAATACAAAGCAATATATTACATTTTCTCTTAAGATTTCGATATTATGTTGCTCAGTTTACATTTTCAACAGCATACTCCTTTGGTTCGAGGGCGACCTAGATCAAGGGCCAAAGCTGCATATCATATTTGGTTTGCTCTATTTTTATTTACAGTCAATTTCTAATATCAACTAACATTTTCTCAGTTCGTGCCAAGTGAAATCACATATCCTTAAAATCACTTATAAATTTAATTGTTATCCATTCTTAAGGGTAAATGGTTTGGCGCCCACCGTGGCGCTAAGGAAAATAGTGATTGCATGGTGCTAATTTTCGTAACACACACTACTTTACACTTATTTTTGTAAGTGTTTTTATTCCAGGATCAGCATGTCGACTTCTCAAGCAGTACCCACACACATCGACAATGGCATTGGTTTTCATGGCGAAAACGACAACATAGCCTCCTAGGGAACGAAGTGCCTCCAGTTGACCTCGATGGATTTCCGGTTGAAAAACCCATCGACGTCAGTTTCCATATTGCCATTAATTCAAATCTGGTCGTCGACCTCGATAATAGCATCCATAGAGACGTTCGATCAACCGGCCAAAATGCACATAGCGGAGAAGAAGGCGAAATCAACCTTCGAATAATATTGGAAATGTTGCAAGCTCAACAATCTGCAATAGCACAACTCCAAAATCAGAACCATGCACCGAGCAGGGGATCGAGCCCGAGCCATCGCAGGAAGTTGTTCATAGGGCCGAACCGGTGTCGGGAAGATCAAACATAAATGAATCAAGGACCAACACCGCTATCATGAAGTTGCTCGAAGATCTGAGAAAGTGAATTGAATCGGGGGAGAAGAAAATTGAAACAAAAGACAAGAAAGTAGAGACATATAAATCCAGAGTTGATCAAATTCCGAGGCACCACCGATTTTGAAGGGTTTGGATTCAAAAAAGCTCGTGCAAAAGACCTTCCCCCTGAGCGCGGCTCCTAAACCCATTGCAAAGAAGTTCCGCATGCCATAAATTCCCAAGTATAATAGAACTACCGTCCCCAAAGAGCATGTCACTTCTTACACATGCGCGATTAAGGGGAACGATCTAGAGGACGATGAGATCGAGTCTGTATTGCTGAATAAATTCAGGGAGACCTTATCAAAGGGAGCGATGATATGGTACAATAATTTTACACCCAACTCCATTGATTCTTTTGTCATGCTCGCATATTCCTTCGTAGCACATACCAGAACCATAAAGTTCAAGACTAGGAAGTCGGACCTCTTCAAAGTGAAGCTGAAAGACAATGAGATGCTCACAGAGTTCGTGTCTCGGTTCCAAATGGAACGCATGGATCTACCAATGGTTGCCGATGATTGGGCCGTTCAGGCCTTCACTCAAGGGTTAAACATATGAAGCTCGGTGGCCTCACACCAGTTAAAGTAGAACTTGATCGAATACCCAGCTGTCACTTGGACCGATCTGCATAATCGGTATCAGTCAAAGATTAGGGTTGAAGACGACCAGTTGGGAACTCCTTCCCGGTCCGTTTATCCTACCATGCCCGTCGACAGAGTTAAATGGTATATTGACAGTGAACCACGGTCAAACGGAGATCGATACCATCCATACAGTGGAGATCGGAGAAACAACATGCCTGGACGCAACCCCGTTCGAGGTGATAGAAAACATTATCGAGGTCAGAGCTCTTGAGGGATCATGTGTAATAATGGTTTTGACAGTAATGTCGAGCCCAAAGAAGCACCACGACTATCGAAATAAAACTTCTACATTGATGCGTCAGCTATCGTATCAGCCATCGGGCACATCAAAGACATCGGGTGGCCTCGACCTCTGCACACAGATCCGGCCTAGAGAAATCCTAATCAAATGTTCAAGTATCATGCCACCCATGGTCATAGAACAAAAGATTGCAGAAAATTGAGGGAGGAGGTATCCCGTTTGTTCAATGAGGGGCATCTTCGAGAATTCTTAAGCGATCGGGCTAAGAACCACTTCAAAAACAGAGATTCAAATAGACAGAATGAGCAAGAGGAGCCGCAACATGAAATCCACATGATTGTTGGAGGAGTCGATATTCCTCACGGACCCGTATTTCAGCGCACCAAGGTGTCGATCACAAGGGAAAAGCGAACTTGGGATTATGTGCCGGAAGGGACCTTGTCCTTCAATGATGAGGATGCAAAGGGGATCTTACAGCTCCACAATGACGCAGTAGTAATATCCGTTCTTATGAATAAATCTCAAGCTAAACGTGTTTTGATTGATCCAGATATCTCGGCAACATTATCCGATCGAGGGTCGTAGAGCAGCTCGGCCTACAGGATAAAGTTGTGCCTGCAACCCAAGTACTTAACAGCTTCAACATGGAATGTGACCAAAGGCGAAATACTTTGCTAGTGAATGTGTCTGGGACCATCCAAGAAACGAAGTTCCATTTGATCGAGGGTGACATGAGGTATAACGCCCTGTTCGGAAATCCATGGATCCATAACATGAGGGAAGTACCCTCGACCCTTCACCAGGTTCTAAAGTTCCCGATGCCAGAGGGAGTAAAAATGGTTACGGGGAGAAGCCCTCTGCCAAGGAAATGTTTGCAGTCGACAAAGTGATACAAATATCAGCACTCTCATAAACAAAAGTATCAGATTTGAAGGGAAAACAGGAGGCCAAAAGCAACTACAGACACCGGCCTCGACCCAATCAGAGAAGCAAGGGATCGACGGGGATGATGACTATTGGATCCCTTGATCCTTCATAATTTCCAATGACTCCAATGCCACCAAGTCTACGGTCGAAGAGCTGGAACATGTCATATTAATCGAACATCTGCCCGAACAAAAGGTATACCTGGGCACGGGGTTAACCCCCGAGCTCAGGAAAAAACTTATTCAATTCCTTTAAGCTAACATGGATTGCTTTGCTTGGTCCATCTCGACATGACATAGATCCCACCGGAAATCACTACCCATAAACTAAGCCTGGACCTGAGGTCTCATATGGTGAAGCAAAAAAAAAGCCCTAGTCCGAGGTTAAGCATGCCTTCGTCAAGGACAAGGTAACCAAACATCTCAAAATAGGATCCATTCGGGAAGTAAAGTATCTCGAATGGTTAGCAAGCGTAGTGGTAGTCCCTAAGAAGGGAAATAAACTTAGAATGTGCGTATATTATAAAGACCTGAATAAAGCATGCCATAAGGATTCTTTTCCTTTGCCTAATATCGATCGTATGATCGATGCCACGGCCAGCCACGAGATTCTCAGTTTTCTCGATGCCTACTCCGGGTACAACCAAATACAGATGAACCCGAACGACCAGGAAAAGACCTCTTTTATCACTAAGTACGACACCTATTGTCATAATGTAATGCCATTCGGACTAAAAAATGTTGGTGCAACTTATCAAGGCCTAGTAAACCGAATGTTCGAAAAACAAATAGGAAAACCAATGGAAGTTTATATTGATGACATGTTATTTAAGTCCCTGCTATCAGAGGACCATTTGAAG
Organism: Nicotiana paniculata; assembly: GCA_005239505.1. Lineage (NCBI taxonomy): Eukaryota > Viridiplantae > Streptophyta > Magnoliopsida > Solanales > Solanaceae > Nicotiana > Nicotiana paniculata. The sequence goes on from ML303174.1 coordinate 28,290, forward strand.
CATTTGCAGGAAACTTTCGACATACTGAAGCTCAACCCAGAAAAGTGTGCGTTCAGGGTCGGCTCGTGCAAGTTTCTTGGCTTCATGGTATAATCGGGGGATCGAGATCAACCCCGATAAAATCAAAGCTATCAAGGATATCATGGTAGTAGATAATGTAAAGGTCGTGCAGAGGCTAACGTGGAGCATAGCCACCCTAAGGCGATTCATTTCAAGATCCTTAGATAGGAGTAACCGATTCTTCTCATTACTAAAGAAGAAGAAGAATTTTACATGGGCTCCGAAATGCCAACATGCCTTGTAGGAACTAAAGTTATACTTATCGAGCCCGCCACTACTTCACACTCCAAAAGTGGACGAGTAGTTTTACTTGTATTTAGCAGTCTCGGAGATAACAGTAAGTGGAGTCTCGGTTCGAGAAGAACAAGGTACGCAATTCCCTATCTATTATGTTAGTCGGACCTTAGGCGAGGCTGAAACCAGATATCCACACCTAGAAAAATTGGCGCTCGCTTCAATAAGAGTTTCTAGGAAACTGAAACCATATTTTCAATGCCATCCAATATGTGTTGTAACGACTTATCCACTTCAAAATATTTTGCTCAAGCCCGAGATTTTGGGTCGATTGGCCAAATGGACCGTAAAAACCAGCGGGTACGATATTGAATATTGACCCCGAACAGCCATCAAGTCTCAAATCTTGGTAGATTTCGTGGTTGACTTCACACCATCCCTCGTACCCGAGGTTGAAAGTGAACTATTAATAAAATCGGGTACATCCTCGGGAATTTGGACCCTCTTTACGGACGATGCTTCGAACGTAAAAGGATCTGGTCTAGGCATCGTGTTATAACCACCCACAGGTAATGTAGTTAATTAATCTATCATGACTACAAAATTGTCTAACAATGAGGCCGAATATGAGGCCATGAGTGTAGGTCTTGAATTAGCTAAAATCTTGGGAGCGGAGGTCATTGAGGCCAAGTGTGATTCCCTCCTCGTGGTAAACCAAGTTAACCGGACCTTTGAAGTCCGAGAAGACCGAATGCAGAGATACTTGGATAAGTTGCAGGTGACTCTACATAGATTCAAGGAATGGACCTTGCAACATGTACCTCAAGAACAGAACAACAAGGCCGATGACCTTGCAAACTTAGGATCATCGGTCGAAGACGACGACCTCAATTCGGGGACAGCCGTACAACTCATGAGATCGATGATCGAAGAAGGTCACACCGAGATAAACTCCACAATTTTGACATGGGATTGGAGAAATAAATACATAGAGTATTTGAATAATGGAAAACTTCCCTCAGATCCAAAGGAGTCGAGAGCTTTGCGCAAAAAGGTAGCACGGTTCACCTTGTCTGAAGACGGAAGGTTGTTTAGAAGGATGTTCGATGGTCCATTAGCAATATGTCTGGGACCGGGAGATATAGAATACATCCTAAGAGAAGTCCACGAGGGCACGTGCGAAAATCATTCCGGTGCCGAATCATTGGTCCACAAAGTAATCAGATTCGGGTACTATTGGATCGATATGGAGATAGATGCAAAGGAGTTCGTTCGAAAATGCGAAAAATGCCAAAGGCATGAGCCAATGATTCATTAACCCAGGGAACTACTCCATTCGTTCTTATCCACATGGTCGTTCACGAAATGGGGGATGAACATGGTGAGCACTCTTCCATCGACCCCAGGTAAAGCTTAGTTTATTTTATTTATGACTGATTATTTTTATAAATGAGTTGAAGCACAAGATTTCTGGAAAGTCAGAGAAAAGGAGGTCATAGACTTTATTTGGGACCACGTCATATGTCGATTCGGGATGCCCTCTGAGAGTGTGTGTGATAATGGAAAGCAGTTCATCGGCAACAAGGTGGCTAAATTTCTCGAGGATCACAAAATCAAAAGGATCCTATCAAAACCTTATCATCCCAGCGGGAACGGTCAAGCCGAATCAACCAACAAAACCATCATCGAAAATCTTAAGAAGAGACTGACCAACGGCAAAGGGAAATGGAGGGAAATACTACCCGAGGTTTTGTGGGAATACAACACAACATCGAAATCCAGTACCGGAGAAACACCATTCTCATTAGTTTATGGAGCCGAAGCTCTAATTCTGGTCGAGGTCAGAGAACCTAGCATCAGGTTCTGATATGCAACAAAAGAGTCAAATAACGAGGTCCTGAATATGAGCCTAGAATTGTTGGATGAAAAACATGAAGCCACTCTCGTCCCATTGGCCGCCCAAAAATAGCAGGTCGAAAGGTACTAAAATCGAAGAGCTAATCTTTAACATTTTAACGTCGGGGACTTAGTGCTAAGCAAAGTCACCCAAAGTCCGAATGAAGGAAAACTGGATCCGAACTGGGAAGGACCATACCAGATTCTCGAAGTCACCGGAAAAGGATCTTACAAGCTTGGAACGATGAACGGGGAACAACTACCGAGCAATTGGAACATATCACACCTAAAATGATACTATTGCGAAGGTACGACTCCCCTTCCATTTTCATTTTTATTTTAGACTAACTTTTGCAGGTGGTGAACCAGAAACAACGATGGATTTTTCGACACAAAGTCTTTAGGTCTGAAAGAACGTGTCACACTCTTTTTTCCTTAGACCAGTTTTGTCCAAAATGGGTTTTCCGACGAGGTTTTTAATAAGGCAACCATTGACCGTGCTAACTTAGAAAAATTCAACAGTATGCGAGGCTCCTTTGCAATCAACCTCGTATACTAGGAGGGCATTGCTCTCGAATGTCAACTTTATTGCAAAGAAATTACTTCATAATAATGGGGTCTCGATAGGTGGAATTTGTAAGGGACAAACAGTCAAATGAAGGAAATAGGCCGAATTAAATGGGAAATAGCCCAACGGGAAGATCCCATACTAAGAGGCTACAGCCGAATTAACATGGTTCAGAGACGTCCGAATTTCGTAATGAAATAGGCCTTCAAATTCTTTCATAACCGGTTATAAAGGCTACCCCCAGCAAATTCATAAGAGGCATCGATAATATCGAGCATAAAAACTCTAATGAATTCAAAATTTGTTCGAACTCTCAAACGATTCCTTATTATTTCATGCCAAGGCATTCCAAGTTTTGTAAACACAAATGATAAAATCTTTTTCGAGCCGAAAAGGGTAGAAAGCCTTACATATATAAACAATCTTTTTACAGAGGCCGGATCGGCCTAATACAAAAAATACAAAGACCTAAGGGTTGTTTTTACTTCGAGTTCGAGAGATCATTCTCGCTCAACTAGAAAACCTAAGGGTTACCTTACTTCTAGTTCGAGCAAGCCCTTGCTCTATCATAAAGCCTAAAGGCTACATCGATTTAGTTTTAAGAAAATCGTCTCAACCTCAGACCTTGGAATACGACTTCGTAATTTTATAAGGCAAAATAGGAAAAAAACTTTTTATACATCAAAAATAATTTACAAGCACAACACAGCCCGATGGAATTTCTTCACAACGACCCAAAAACAGCCCCAGAAAAAAGTACAAAAAGGAAAGAATAAAAATATACTAAGTCTTAAGAGGCTTGGTCTCCATCGGGCACAGCATCCCTATCCTCAAAATCTTCTTATTCGAACTCACTAAGGCCGCCGGAGTCATCTTCGGGGAAGGCCAGCTTCCAAGCCAAATTTTCTTCTGCTCAAGCATTGTCAATCTCGGCCGCAATGTTGAAGTCTTGGGCTTGAGCATCCTCGAGGGCCTCCCTCCGAGCTTGTCACTTTGTGTGGTCTTCATGCTTCTAGCTTTGGTCGGGATGGCCTCGACATCGATTTTAAACTGGGCTGCCTTTTCATCAGCCTTGATGCCGGCCTCGGCCACCTCAAACTTAGCCTCCTCGAGCTTGTTGGCGGCTGATCCCACCTGAGACTGAAGCTCTTTAATCTTCTCGGTCTGCATCGAGTTTTTCTCTTTCTTAGTTTGAAGCTGATTCTCAGTCGAATCCAACTGAGCCTGGAAAGTATCCTTCATCGCGGCCAATATATCCATGTTTCCTTTGAAAGCCTCGGCCTCGGCCCGTACATTATCCACCTGCTTGCTAAGCCGATCGATTTGCTCGAGCCTCTGTCAAATCTGCAGAATTGTTTCATTAGTTGTTATCTCTTACTCGGCTTCACTATCAAGGAGCATTCGGAATACCTGTTTGGCCATGTCGGTATGCTCATCCCTAGTTGCAACCACATCGGTTTGGCATCTTTCACTGAGGAGCCTATAAGTATCGCTCTTCCCAGTAAAGCTTCGGACTTCAGCCTTGTGCTCCTCCCGGACTCTGACGAAGGCTTTGTGGTGCAGCACCAAAGCCTACAAGTAAAAAAAAAGTGTTAAGAGTATTCTACAAATACAAAGAAAGTAAGGAAAAAAGTTTCGAATGTTACCCTATTTAGTGTGTGTTGGGCCTCATTGAACAAGTAGGCGGCCCCCACGACATTCATCACCGCGTGGTCCTCTTCGGTCACTAAGCCCGTCAGATAGCTGGAGACCCTGACCGGGGGGGGGGGGGGGNGGGGAGGGAAAAGACTCGAGTGTCTTCAGGGACGGTCAGCACCAGATGCCGTTTGCGGTTAGGGTGGCACTCGGAGCCGGAAATTGGTCCACTAGCCTCGAGCTCGATGGAGATCTAGTGGCCCCCGATGATGGTAATTTCTTCGGCACCGATAAGTCGCCAAACCTGGGGATCTCCTCAAAATTAGCCGCCTCGAGCTCGTCAAAGAAACCATGAAGATCGCCCGCTGACCTTCCATCATGTTAGCCTCTCGAATCATGGAATCTGAAATTTGGGGGTTGTCAGAAATGTTGACCACCCCGAGCTCGACCCCAGGGACCACTTATGTTGTTTGAGGGGCCTCACCTCCGGATTCTCCCTCCACTGTCTTTGATGGGGATGGGATGACCTCTTTTCTCCCCAACTTGAGGACCTCGGCCGAAGATCCTTTGTCAATTGCCTCCGGTTCGGAGGGCTTTAGTACCGACAGCGTAGCCCGCGAACGAGCCACCAGTCCAGTTTCTTCTTCTTCAGACTCATTCATTAGCCGACGGACTGGGTCCAAATATAGGGGAATAATGTTCCTCTTAGTCTTACGGGGGATTCTCGCCGGTCTTTTCTTTTTCGAGCCCAGGGGACTCGGGGCCCTTTTCCTCATTTTCTCCTTGGCTGGCTTTGGAGGTGATGGTTGAGGAAGGATTTCTTCATCGTCGGAAGGAGGTCTCATCACGACATCCTTACCGAGACCTGTAAAGGAAAGGAGGAAAGTTAGTTAAGAAAAGACTAAAATGAAAAACTGTTAGAGAATAGAAGCTTACCATGGTTACGGGCCTCCCATAGACCCTTGGTAAGCTCCATCCAGGGACGCTGGGAGTAGGGCCTATAAGATACCAAGCCCTCGACCCATCTTCTCAACTCTGGAACCGGATCCGACATTTGGGCCACAACTGCAACACCAAAATAATTCAGCAAAGGTAGAAGGAACTAGAAACAGCAAAATCGAGCATTCGAGGGAAGGGCACTTACGGTTAAAGTTCCACCTCTCTAGGAACGACATGTCTTCCACAGGGATCAAGTCCGATGTCCTTATTCGGACAAACCTGCACATCCAGCCTCAATTGGGGGTCTCGTCGATACTGGAGAACGGGGCTCTGCTAGCCCGGCGAGCGAGTTTAATCATGCCTCGATAGAGCCGGGGACTATAGAGGCGCATGAGATGATCGAGGGTAAAGGAACACCCCTCGATCTTGCTGGTGAAGAAATGGAGAAGGACGACAATTCTCCAGAATGATGGGTGGATCTGGCCCAGGGTTACATCGTACCTTTTGCAGAAGGCCACTATTATAGGATCCAGGGGGCTAAAAGTAAAGGAGTAAGTGTAAACACTTAGGTACCCCTCTACGTTTGTGGTGATCGACTCGTCAGGAGAGGGAACGACCACGTCCTTGTTCTTCTAGTTGCACTCCTCTTTGACCTTATCGAGGAGGTCCTCAGTAATAGTACACATGTACCTCGATATTATCTCACATCGGCCCTGCACCGAGGGGGTCTTCTCTATCTTGAAGTTGGCGACAGTCGGGCACCCCGCGCCGGAATGAATTCCTCAGGTTGGGGCTCCGCCACAACCGCATCGCCGGGAGGACGCGATGAAGAATGAGCCTCTTTTTGTGGAACTATTTTTGAAGCTTTAGCCATTTGAGAAAAGCGAATCAGAAATAAAAGAAATGTATTAAGGTTTAGGAAATTTGATATGAGAATTAAGAAGTAAAGTTTCTTTGAAGGCAAGAGTAGGAAAGGCTTTGGTGGTAAAAGTTTGAATGAAAGAAGGTTAAGGGTTTTATAGGGTGAAGGAGATATTTCAAAATTAGGTAGTGGCCTACCAGCAGCTGACAGGCATTTAATGCCTTGATAACTGGACCGATGAGATGTTTCGTATCCTGCGTCATGGTCGAGCTAGTCGCTGACGTCATCATTCGAAAGGATGAAGCTTGGGAATTCATGTCGTTTCTCATCATCTTATTTCTGAGAAACGAGGAGACTATCTGTATATGGTCAGAACGGGCATGCCCTTTCTTGCGACTAATCGAGGTTGGATCATGATAGACCACGATTCGACCTCGTATTATATCGAGCCTCAATGTGAAGCTAGGTTGCTGGACCCTTAATTCGAGGACCGGGCAAGGGCGCTGATAAATCGAGATCGAGACCAAGCAGAACAGAGATCGAGTGGGATCGAAGGTGGTTTACCTGGTCAAATAACGGTAAGCCGAAATATCTGAGATCGAGCGAGGATCACGGAGGGAATCTCGGCACATATCAAGTCATGACCGGTTAATCAGCTAGTCATTAGATTTTTTATTGTATTTAGAATTGTACCACAAGTAGAATTCCTCTACTATATAAAGAGGATTCTAATCATTTTGTAATCATTACGTTCACGCAGTACAAAGTAATATATTACATTTTCTCTTAAGCTTTCACTACTCTGTTGCTCAGTTTACATTTTCAGCAGCATAGTCATTTGGCTTGAGGGCGACCTAACTCGAGGGCCAAAACTGCATATCATATTTGGTTTGCTCTATTTTTGTTTAGAGTCAATTTCTAATATCAATTAATATTTTTTCAGTTTGTGCCAAGCGAAATCACTTATAAATCTAATTGTTATTCGTTTTTAAGGGTAAACAAATGTGGATGATGCAGTCTGAGCAGCTGAAAATGAAATATATGTTTCATATTGATCCTAATATTGGTACATCTTCAAGAACTAATAACAATATAAATGCGGGAAATGTAAAAGAACAAAGTAATCTCTTTTGGATGACCTTCGTGATTTGATTGCTAATAAAATTGGTGAAGATTAATGCTTGTAATTATATGAATATTATATTTGAATCAATTTAAAGATATATTTGAAGTGTTAGCTTTAACTTATGAGATGTTTAAGAGGTCTAAAGCGACTTGATGATTTCTTAAATTTTATTGAAAGAAAGCGAGACTGAAGAAAGTGGAAGAATTATCACGAGTTTGATGAATCTGGGAATGAAGGGATAAAGGGGAGGTATACGTTAATTAACAAGAGCTAAAGTTTCTTTACGTTCAAAAGTTAGTGGAGACAAAAGGAAAGAACTCCTGTTCTTTGAAGTTTCCTGTGATGCCGAAGAAGATGCCCCATCTGCTGTTTCTTTCATTTCTCTCCCTTGCAGTTCAAAACGTCTTTACATAAAACAAATATAAAATTCACGTGTCTACAGATCTGATTGAGTTTTGGCCGAAACAAGATGAATGAGAAAAGTTTGTCAGGAAGTTAGAATATATCATTTTTTGTTGTTTCTTTTTCTTATTTATGAAGGAGAATGAAATCGTTTCATTTTTATGGAAGTTTACTTAATTGAAAGTGATAAAAAATGAACATTCAAAAATTATATTTACAAAAATTATCTAAAGTAATCAATCAAATTGAAATTAAATTAAAATATAAAAAAAAAATTATTTGTATTAATTCCAAATAAATATATTGTAGACTTGTAGTAGTCTCCTTTATAATGTTAACAACTTTAAAAACTGTTTACTACCACTTGTTTATCAAATACTTGAATAATTTTTTTTAAAGCTTATCACTTTTATCCTAAAAAGTTGCTTATTTATAAAACAAGCTCTAGTATTAAAAAACTAGTTTTTCGGCTAATCCAAACATGCTCTTAGACAATCGTTTTTAAATAGATGGAGTACGAGTTTTTGGTCTCTTGAGTAGGACGCTGATGACGTCTATTCACCTATATATAATTTCTAATTCTGTTTTCTAGTTTTATAAGTAAACTTGTTTAATTTCCTCCAAAACTGTATAAATATATAAAAGGATGGAGATGGAGATGGAGATGACATGGAAAGATGTATACCTAATAAAACCATAAGATTCTTAATGAATGAGAAAGTTGGTTCACTAGTTTGCGTTGCTTCTCCTACTTTTTGTTGTCAAAGCTGTTTCTTAGCGCTGGACACGATTTTGCTACCTCTGGTAAATACCTATTTCGTGGACGTTTTGTCTTTCTGCCTTTTCACCTAGTTTTTCAGTTGCCACCATCATTTAGCTTCTACTTATTCGTACAAGGATTTGTTATTAATGAGCTGATGATAGACTCTTTCCAACTATCTAACTTTGCCCATTTCATCCAAGTAGTTAAACTAGTCTGATACGCAGAGTCTTCTTGGGTAAGTAATGCTTCCTCTTAGGTTTCAGATATAATCATCAACACTTCACATGTTCATTGCCATAGAAAAAAAAACGTCTCAAATCAACTATGTAGGTGCAATTCATTGTGTCCTCCCCCATCTTTCTTATTCATCAGAATGAAATCGATGTCACGAATTGGACGTACACCTCCACTTGACTGAACTAATTGTTTTGAGTCTGAATAAGAAAATTCGAAAAATTTACTTACATAGAGCAAGTCAAATGTAAAATATGGTGTTTAAAGTAAAACCTCGAAGGATGAGAGGGTAGGAGTGCACTTTTAATAAGGCTTTCTGTTCAAAATAAGTGATTTTTTAGTTGTTTCATACATACTAAAAATTTACCTTTTAATATTAATTAGTAATAAAATTAACCATATTAACATTTACTATCTTTTCACGTAAACACTCCAAACACATACTCTAACATTATTTACTTCAAGAGTAATGTAGAAAAAAGATAATCAATTTATTTTTGAAATCTAAAAAAATAACTTACTTATGGAGTCAAAAAATCAATTTTTATGGATTGGAGGGAGCACAGTGTACTTCACTTTTGGTTGGCCTACTTTATTTCACTCACATTAATTTATCTCCCTCTTAGAATTGTCACCCAATTACTCCTACATTAAAGTCTAAAATACCCCTCCCACCGTCCATCAATTTCTGCCCACAAATTTCCGGAATTTTTCTCCATAGACTAGTTAATAGAAACTCTGACAGTATATACGCATTAAATGGAAAGAATTCGCTATGAGGCTACTGACTGATTTGAATAGGGACAGTAACAATGAAGAACAACTAGAATGAATAAGCGATTCAAATTGTAACTTGTTGATCACTTTATCGGCTCCTTAGAGACTAATTTCTAAATTGAAAGTGCAAATTCCAGAAGGATAGAAAGAGAGAACTTAGATGCAAATTCCAGAGTTGTAACATTGTACAGAAGGATAGAAAGAGAGAACTTAGATGCAAATTCCAGAGTTGTAACATTGTACAGAAGGATAGAAAGAGAGAACTTAGATCGATGAGGGGCCGTTTGGTAGGATGCATTAGGTAAAATAATGTATGCATTAGCTTTGTGTATTAGTAATACTTTGTTTGGTTCACTTTTTGAACTTATGCATTAGTTAGGCAAGCATTAGTTATACACCCTATTTGGTATTATCTTATGCATAACTAATGCATAGGAAATCGTGCTATTAACAATGCAATGAGCTTTAATGCATGCATTAACTGAATTAAAGACAAAAATATCCTTCAAAATTTATACTTGATTAAAATATTCTATTATATAATGCAAGTTTGAAATAATCCAAGAAAGTGAGAAATAAAATTATATCCCTAGTAAATAAATAAATACTTAGCATTTTTTTTTTGTAAATAAATATTAAGTTCTATACTACAATATAGGTTTTAGAAAAATCAAATAATTTTTTAAAACCTTTTTCATATGCAGACATTCTTCAACATATGTTTATTTTAAAAAGATAAAGTGATAAACTGTTATGAGGGTATTTTTGTAAACAAATAATTCTTTTAGAAAGTGCAATTTTTAAATACATCAAACCAAACAATGGATAAAAAATATGTCAGCATAATTAATACCAACATAACTAATGCAAGCATAACTAATACCAGCATTACTAATACATCATATTCAGCAATATTCTTATACCCTCTACCAAACGACCCCTTATATTATATACTCCATCCGTTCCAATTTATGTGAGCTTGTTTCACTGACACGAAATTTTAAAAAATGACTACTTTTAAAAGTTGTTGTCCTAAACAAATAAAAAATGGACTTAGAGTATTTATATAGTTATGAAAATTTCTTACTTGAGTTAAAATTATAACAATAAATTAAATTATTTTCAAATTTAAAAATGAACCTTCTTTTTAAACAGATAAACGGAGGGAGTATAACAAGAAAAACTATGAAAAGACAATCGAATGTCACCATTTGAGCTAAATAGATAATCCAATATAAGAGTAATGCGACGTCTGTTACTGGAACGGATTAAAAGCTACTTTGAAAATATCAGTCCAAAAGAGTGTAAACAAGGAGGCAAACAAAACTCGAGATATTTAAATAACACAACATAAAAGTGCAAATTTTGCACGGGAAGAATAGGTTGAGGTTTGGTCTTAACAGCTACAGTACGTCTTTCCGTAGACAACTAAGCTTGGTTTTAGCCGTTTTCGTTATGTCTAAACTGTAAAGACACAGCCTTTCCTATTTTTTTCTGGCGAAAAAGTTTTAACCTTTTCGAGCAGAAACAAGGGGCATGCACTTTGTATACGGTTAAAAATGGACCCACCTGATTTTATTATTTGATCGAGATTAGGAAGTTACATCGAAGGTCGGTCCTATAGTGGATCAGATCAAAGCATGAGGATAAGGTATTGAGTTCGGGATTCGAGGTACCTGTCGCGATCGAGACTAAATGAAACAGACATCGAGCAAGATCGAAGATATCATAATAACAGAAAAGCGAGATATCTGTGACTGGTCAAAGATCATGACAGAAATCTCGGAACGTATCAAATCAGAAACGATTAATTAGTTAATCATTTGTAATTAGAGTTATACCATAAGTAGAGTTTCTCTACTATATAAAGGGGGAGTTCTAATCATTTGTAACATATATTGTTCTCGCATAAAAAACAATATAGTACTTTCTTTAGCTTATACTCTCTTGTTCATCAGCTTGTTTTATTCTCAATTGTTTGGATATCGATTAGTTCGAGGGCACTCTAACTCAAGGGCTGAACATTGTTTTAATACTGGTTCGTTTTATCTTATTGTTAATTTTTATTACTAATTTTCATATTTATCAATTGGTATTAAGTGAAATCATGTGTCATTAAAATTATATTATAAGTTTAGTTGTTATTCAATTTTAAGGGTACGTGCGCTTGTACAACCACCCACCCCCTCTTCTTTCCCGTCTCACACGTTCTAATTTTTTATGTTTTTTGTGGGGTTTGTTTTAAAATTGGAAAGAGATGCGTCAAAGCAAAGGAGATTGAGTCTATTTTACGCAAATTAGGTCGTCCTTATTCTATTCCCTTGTCTTTTTAACAAAATTACGAAGTCCCACTCTGCCTTGTTCAACATCACCATTAGTTTACTAGTATAAAGAAGCCACACTTTCCCTCTCAATAATCCACCCCCACTAGCTGTGTCTCTCTCTCTCTCTCTCTATCACTCTCTGTTCTTATCGTTTTTATTGTTCCCTCTTGTTCTTGCTCTTTGTCTGTGTTCCCTTTTTGTATAACTTGCAAAGGACATACTTTGAGTTAATTCTGTTATGGGTATGGAAATTGGAGCGCTGAGATTGCCCCCTGGATTCAGGTTCCATCCAACTGATGAAGAACTTGTGGTTCAGTATTTAAAGCGCAAGGTCTTCTCTTTCCTTTTGCCAGCCTCTATCATCCCTGACATGGACGTTCACAAATCTGATCCTTGGGATTTACCAGGTTGGTTCGCATTGGAATTAATCAACTTTATGATATTTAACTATACTATTCCACTGCAAAAGAATTAAAAGAAAAATGACCATCTTGGTTAAGGAATCTGAAGAGAACAAGTTTTTATACTGCGAAATGTGAATTGCAATTTTTATTTATTTATCAAGATTACTTAAAGTTTGTGAAATTGAATATAATCAGGTGATTTGGAGCAAGAAAGGTACTTCTTTAGCACAAGGGAGGTGAAGCATCCAAAGGGGAACAGGTCCAACAGAGCAACCAACTCAGGGTATTGGAAGGCAACTGGACTTGACAAGCAAATTGTGAGTTCCAGAGGCAAACAACAACTTGTTGGAATGAAAAAAACTCTTGTCTTCTACAAAGGAAAGCCTCTCCATGGTTGCAGAACTGATTGGATTATGCACGAATATCGCCTCGCCAATCTTGTAACCAAGAACATTCCTACCCAGGTGAAGTCAAACTTGTTGATTGATAACTTGATATATACTTCTTGGACATGGGTATTAACATCTGTGAATTCATTTACTGCAGCAAAATTGGGTTCTCTGCCGCATATTCTTGAAGAAGAGAGGAGGCAGTAAGAATGAAAACGAGAACATGACACAGATGTTGAATACAACTAGTTGTAGAGAAGGTGCAAAGAGTAAGCTAGTTTTTTACGATTTTATGAGGAGGGACTTGAATAGGGTACCGGCTTCTTCATCACTGTCTGGTTCCAGTGGGATCACTGAGCTGTCTACTAATGAATCAGATGATAGTAGCAGCTGCAATAGTCTTACCACTTCGATTAGAAGAAAAACATGGCCTTAGATTAGACTTTCCTTTTTTCCCTTAGTACTAATTAATTCGAAATAATCAACCAGTTCAAAAGTAGTAGTACCTTGTTTTTGGCTCAAATTTCGCCTTTCTTAGTCACTATATATACATCGACGAAACAAGAGACAAGGGAAAAGGATGGGGGGGAAAAGAAGAGGGGAAACTGGCATGTCAAAGAGAAAAATACCAATTTGGAGAGAGTTGGCATGTTCTTTTTTACTATGTACTCAATCCAAGAACTAGTGAACAATTTAGTTTTAAATTAAAATTTGTTCCCCTTGAAGATACATTGTTTTTCATTTTGTACTCTTAGCTTCAGAAGACCTCTTGCCAAAAGGGGAGAAAGGAAAAACGAAAAAATGCCATTGACTGCAAAAGGAAAGGGATCATATATTAAAAACTAAACTATGAGAAAAAGGGAAGGGAGCATAAGAATAAGAACATGATCTTTGCAAGATCAACTGTCCCTTCTTTAGAACCTAGAAAAGGCTTTGTAAACTCAATGTGGATTTTCCTTTCAACTTTAAGCATATTAATAACACTGTATCATGAAAGAAACCAAAAAAGGATTTAAAGACGCAGTGAAGCAGGAATTCTAGGGATAGCCAAGTTTCCGGTGCAAAGGATTTCGTAATTGTAGAGTCCAAATTAAAGAGATATTCCCATGCCATATTTCAAAATCGGTTGGTAGCATTGGTATAATTTACTGGCAACAGGAAGTTAGGTGTATATTCGTAACGGGACAGAGTTAGCTAAAAGTGTTGAATTTAGTAGGTGAAAGGGGAAGAAAGTAAAATTTCATACTAAAGATGTACGGCAGCTTCTGAAAAATAAGAGAGTGGTCCAATGTTTTCAAAATCCAAAGAATGCTCCCTTCAGTTTATCAAGTTAAGAGTCTTTGTTATAGCACCTAATTGGCCAAAGTATAGAAGAGAAAACTTCCTTATTCATGGTCCCTGCCTTCATGCTAAGTGCATTACTCCACATTCTTAATTGTTGCGTAAAACTGTTGGGCTATCTGACGGGCAGTCAGACTTACGCCCAAAACAAGAGCATAAGAGCTAAGTGGCCACACTTATTTATATTGTGGCCAACTATAATTATATAGTTACTTAATTCTCTTTTATAATTGTATAGTTAGCTACTTTTGTAATGAGAACACTGGCGTATAAATACAAGTAGAGGCCAAAAGTTTAATTGGCTAGATTCATTTTATCTCTTTCTTTCTCGTCGTTCTCTCTGAACGAACATTCTAGAGTTCTCAAGCTCCATTGACGATTTCTTCAAATCGAGCTCATTCATGGATGTTAACATGGTATCAGAGCAGATAATACTTATCTCCCCTCCGCTCTATCGAGCAATACTAACCGTGTTCAATTTCATCAAATTTTCTGTGTTCGACCAAATTTTGCATTTTAGGTCTTTTTGGTGAAGATTGTTGGAATGTTATTTTTTTCGTTGTTTCTAGAACACTCATCGATGGAACTGAAGGTATCCTCTAGTTTGAGGCGTTAGTCTGTTAATGAAGTTGACGATCCAGTTTGCATGTATCAGACCTAGGGTTTTTGTGCGACCTAGGGTTTTGGCTTTTCTTCTATCAGCTGATTTTTGAGGACTTGTAGCTATTGTCTTCTCAAGGCCTTTGCTCTTCAGGTTGCGAAGAAGTTCGGTATCTCTTTTATCTCGCTAATTTCCATTTGAGAATATAGTAAGTCTGTGATTTTGTGTGAATTTTCCATTGATATGGGTAGTTCTGGACCTAGTGCATCTACTTCTGTGTGTACTTCCATTGTTGATCCTTCTTCTCCCATGTTCCTTTCATCTTCTGATGTTCCTGGTATTTCCCTCACTATACCATTCTCGGGGGTTAGGTTTGGAGGATGGAAACATAATATGATAGTTTCCTTGTCTGCTGGAAATAAAATAGGATTTATTGACGGGTCATGCATCAAACCTCCTGAAAGCTCTCCTCAATATAGGCAATGGGATCGTTGTAATAATATGGTCATTTCATGGTTAACTCACTCCTTGTCACCTGATATTGCTGAAAGTGTATAATGTTTAGAGACTGTTGAAAGTATATGGAAACAACTTAATAATAGATATGGGGATGTAAATGGGACCAATGTATTCGAATTAAAAAGACAACTTGCGTCCACTTACCAAGGATCTCTTGACATTGCTTCTTATTTTAATAAGCTCAAAAAGATCTGGGATGAACTGGGGGTTATGTGCATCACTCTTGCAAGTTCATGTGTTTGTGCTGCAAAAGAAGGCCTTCAAAGGGAGAAAAGGGAGGACAAAGTCCATCAATTTCTCATGGGCCTGAATGAGGTCTATGTAGAGGTTAGGAGCAATCTGTTGATGATGCAACCCATGCCCTCTCTTGATAGTGTGTATAATATTCTCCTCCAAGATAAAAAGCAGAGACAAGTGAATCAAAATACTTTCTTTCAAGCTGAGTCAACCTCTTTTAATGTGAATTACTCTTTCAATAAATCCATTCAACCTCACTTTCAGCAAAAGCAATTCAATCATCAAGTTCAACAAAAATAGTTTCATCAGAGAGTGAACTTTGATCAATCTAGAAATCCTGTTTTTTGCAAGTATTGCAAGAAACCTGGGCATATGGTTGAAAATTGTTACAAACTTAATGGATTTCCCTCCAATTTAATTTCACCAAAGGAAGAAAGGGAGCAGCTAATATGGTTTAAAATCCTGATCTTCCTTGTTCTGAACGTGTTCCTGCTGCTCAGCCCTCACAGCCTTGTGTTAATCAACATGATCAAGGATCTGGGGTGCCTGGTCTGACCAAGCAACAGTATGATCAACTCATTTCTTTACTTCAGCAAACTCATATCTTTGATTCTGAATCTTCACTCAATATCATGGCTTCTGTTAATTTTGCTGGTACATACTTGCCTAAAAATGTAGCATATAGTTTTAATTCTGCTTTGCTTTGACTCAATCTGATTCTTTGACTTGGATAGATGATTCTGGTGCTTCTGACCATATGACATCAAATAAAGATTTCCTTATTAACATCACACCAGTACCAATTCCTTTTCTAGTTTCCCTTCCAAATGGTTATAAGGTCAAAGTTACCTGTACAGGGTCTTTTGTGCTAACTGATTCTATTATCTGAAGAATGTACTATACTTTCCTTCTTTCAAACATAACCTGATTTCTGTGCACAGACTTACTTAACAATTTGATTGTATAGTTCAGTTTACAAGAATTTCATGTATTCTACAGGGCCTTTCTCTGAAGAAGCCTCTGGATCTTGGTAAACTCTACAGTGGTCTATACAAGTTCATATGGGAAAATCCTTCTCAATCTCAGAGTATTCTGTCTTCTGCTTCTCACCGTTGTGCACTTCTAGTTCTCCTCTCTGTCTTGTACAAACTGTTTCTTCCACATGTAATAAAGCTACTATAAATGACATGGATTGTGTATTGCATAACAGACTTGCACATGTTCCTTTTGCTAAAATGAAATGTATTTCTCAAATTTTACCTGTTATATCATCTGTTCAATCTTTCCCTTGTGATTATTTGTCCTATGGCAAGGTAGACTAGGCTGCCATTTCTTGATAGCTCCATTCATACTTTTAAACCTTCCAATTGATTCATGTCGATATTTGGGGACCTTATCATTACTCCACATTCTTAATTATTCCGTAAAACAAAATAAAAAGTAATACTCCTTCTGTCCCAATTTATATCACGTTATTCGGATTTAGTCTACCTAGTTTTCAAATATATAAGTTTTATTTCAAAAAATTTAAATATTCTAATGTTCAAATAAAATCAAAACTATAAAATATAAATCTAAAAAATGGGAGTGTTAAATAAATTGGGACTGATAGAGTAACTTCAGACTCTTATAATAAACATATTTACATCTTATTGTATTTGATGGGAGACTCTCCAACTCATAGAAAATTAGCAAAATATACCTCCCACTATCATCCAATAACTTTGTAAGTTTGACTTCATCAAGCAAGAACTTTGTACCTTTTTTTTTGGTTAATCATAGTTAATTATATCCTTTTAAATTGAACAGACAGTTCGTGTTGCGCAGATGCTCAAACATGCAAAGGAGGCCAGAGCCCTGAGTGCGGTTGACTTTCTAATCATGGTTTTATAAATAAAGAACCATACATCTAGTGTTACATATATTTATATAATAATTTTAAAGTATATTGAAGATAAACGCAAGCAAACTCATACTTTCTCCGTTTCAAATTAGATGAGGTACTTTTCTTTTGGTATGTTCTAAAATAAATTACGCATTTCTAATTTAAAAATAATTCAACTTTAAACTCTTCATTTTACCAATTTTACCCTTAATAAAAAACTTTTATAACCACACAAATTTCATGGCCCCACAAAGCTTTTACCCTTTAAGCTTTTAAGACCACAAGTTTCAAAAATCTTCTTCTTTTTTCTTAAACTCTATGCCGAGTCAAATTACCTCATCTAACTTAAAACAGAGGGGGTAATGGATAATAACTACCCAACCACTTGTTTTAATCATTTGAGAGAGTTTATTTTATGCAAGTTAAAGCAGTTGTAGCCTAGGAGTAAATTATCTTAAGACATTATTTCAGGGCTTTAGAATATGGGGCACACCATTAATTAGATGATCTTATATTGCAAACAAAAGGTCAAAAGATTAGAGTAGAAGACTATTAAGCGTCTTAAAAATAGCCAAGTGGGAGTTAAGCAGCTTACGCACGCTCTGAGTATAAAACGATTAGTAAAACTTACTTATTGTCAACTTACTAAGGAAGAAAAAAGTTTCTTCATTTACTCATAAAATTATAGATTAAAATAAGTCATTTAAGATATCATAATCTTTTTTTGAATACTTCTCGGGGAGCTTCCCATTTTGCTCCCTCTATATTGGATAAAATTTGCAGTTTACACGTGAACGTCTCTCGAGCAGACATGTGGCAGTAATGACAGAGTGGAATGAGTCAGCACATAGTTAATACCGAATACAGTCACGTGAGCGGTATTGTGTAAATTTCGAGAATACAAGGATCGGGAAAGAGAATTTGAAAGTAAGATACCGGTTGGAAAGAGCAGCATTAAAGGAGCAAGCGTTATAAAAAATCACAACATTTATTCCCAATATTATGCAGTCATGAAGAGGTATTTTTATTCATCGTTAAAAGAGCTTGATTTTGGGATCTTGTCTCCATCGATTTAACTATAAATAGCAACATTTGTACTCATTATGAGGACATGGAATACTAGAATAACAATATCTATCTCTCTTCCTCTCATTTTCTTAAGTTTTATATAAGGCTACTATTGAAGTTTTCTAATTATTCTTGATTTTGGTGGGATAAATCTGAATATCAGACTTTTTCTTTCCTATTATTTTATTTCCTTTATTCTTCAATATTTTACTAATTAGATCAACTTAATTCACGTGTCTATAAATCACATAGACAAATTGAATTGTACCTTTTTGCGGATAAACAGTTTTGGCGCCCACCGTGGGGCTATACAATTGTGGCACTATTTTGATCTACTCATCTTTTACTAACATGCTTCAAAGTTTTTTAAGCATCTTACTGCTATGACACACAATGATGTCATTAATTTTCTCAATATTGGTACGAATAACAACAACGGTCATGTGGACAATTTACATGACACGACTCAATAGGACGTTTCAACTAGTGAAACCCATATCGATGGGAATGAATCAACTCTGAGCCGGGCGAAAATAAATGCTCGACATGAAAGGAGTCTTACTCTTGATGATTTGGATGATGAGACTCTGGTCGATACCGTAAGAGTTTTGAGAGCATAAAAACAAAAAATTATGAACTATCTCTCAAGACAGGACCGAATAATTATTGAGCTTCAATAAGCGTTATCGGTGGGTTCAAATATTTCAATGGTGGAGGTTGAGCCCCTCCTGGAGTGCCTAATAATCAAACGGTTCCAAGAACCGGTAACATCACTTCAAGGGGGGGAGTTTAGATCGAACAACCAAGTAGGTGAGGCAGGCAGTGGGTCTGGAAATGAAAACAACACATACTATCCTTTCAAGACCGAGCTCATGAGGTGCACGAAAGAAATAAATGCTCGAATAGATCAGATTGGATCATAATGCTGAAGAATTTCAAGCTCGGATGGATCAAACCCCGAGAGTACCTCCGTTCCTAAAGGGTTCAGACTCAAAGAAGTATATATAGTTTCCATTCAAACGTAGTGCTGCCTCAGAGTTGATCCCAAAGAGGTTTAAGATCCCGAATATTCTAAAATATGATTAGAACATCGGATCGCCGAAACGCATTACAATGTACACCACAACTGTGAAAGGGGAACAATTTGGCTCCACATGAGATTGAACCAGCTATTCTAAAGAATTGTGGGAAAACCCTAACGAAAGAGGTTTTAACATGGTATTCACTTTTTTCTGAACAACCAATTAATTTTTTTGAAATGTTTGCAGAATCTTTCATCACTACTCACACTGGATCAAAGAAAGTTCAAGCTCGGAAAGTAGATTTTCAGAATCACTCAAGGAGAGCTAGAGCTACTTCGACAACTCGTGATCAGGTTCCAAAATGAGAGAGTGATGTTACCGGCAGTACCAGAAGAGTGGGCAGTGGAAGCATTTACCAAGGGCCTTAATCCTTTAAGATCTGATGCCCAAGGAAGTTGAAGGAAAGCTTGTTGGAATTTTGAGAAAACACATGGGCTAATGTCCATAACCGCTATGAATCTAAAATTAGAATTAAAGGCGATTAGTTAGGTTCCCCAGTGTATTTCAAAGTTTTAAATCATGATAGGAAACTAGATAGGTCAAAAATTGACCTCGATGCAGACCAGAGACCATCTAGAAGCCATTTTACACCATATGTCTAACGAAAGGTCGGATTCACATTCATGGAAAGGATGTGTAGTTATAGTTTATCAGCCCTTGGAATGAATTGGACCATTGACGAGCTCAAAACACAATTAAATTATGCTCGCTTAAAGATAGTATAGTATAATATCGTATCCACAAGGATTGGATTTAAACAGTATTCTTGTAGTTTCTATCTTGATTTCTATTCAGGTGGATCAACAATTGAGATTTATATGAAGAATAACTAAAATTAACTACAAATCTAAATTTATTGACTAGTGACTCTCGAGACAAGGACTAAACAAATAAGATAATTAGTGGGAGAAGATATGGTCTTGACAGGATAAGTGCAAGATAATTTTTCGGGATCTAACTCTAGATATTCACTTCTAGTGTTCAAGTGTGTCTCTCGAATTCACTCAATTTTTAGTTCAAACGTTCAGCAAAAACTCTTCTCTCAATTAAGTCTTAACCTCACGAGATGAACCAATTTTAAGCACTTGAAGATATGCAAGAATGCGTAGTGGATTGGTCTTTAGGAAAACCTATTTTGATTATTCTTCTAACTAGGTTTAATTGATGATTCAACTATCCTGTTTCGATTATTTAGAAGAATCTATGAATTCAACCAACAATATAATGCGAGGATATCAGAAGTTATGCCTCTCTCGATTACATAAACTAGTGAATATAGATGCATCAATTAAATCTTCCAAAATGATTCAATACATAAAAATAGAGTTATAATCCACAAAAAATCATCAATATACCAAATCCATCAAACCCTATAGGGAACTACTCCATAGACATGGAGAAATTCATCATAAATATAATTAAAGTTTAGGAAAACATAAATTCGATCCGAACTCGGGCCTTGAGTGAGGAAGGAATGATGAAATCCTTGTGCTTGTGTTCTTTCAACTCCTCCATAGCGTCCTTAGGTCAAAAGTGTGTAAAAAATCCAAAAACTAATATTTTTCTATGTATTTATACCAAGTAGGATTGGACCCAAACGAAACCGCCCTTTCCTAGCAGAAATAGGAAAATAGCTCTGGGAAAATTGCATAGGCGCGCCGCATGGGGTGACGCGCCATGCGAGACATTACTGGAGAAATCCAAAGAGCTCAAAATTTTTCAGGCAACAAGAATTGAACTGTTGTGGCGCACCACGCGCCGCCCCATGCGCCACCCCACGTGCCACAATAATGTACTTTCCTCAGAGTACGACTTCAAACTTGATTTTTGATGTCCAGACGTGGTCCTCGATCACCGAACACAATCCCATATTAATACATTGAGATTTTACTCAGTCTTCAAAACTCCACATAATCTCGAATTAGCTCCACAATATTTATATAACTCGAAATCACTCCTACAAGGCATAAACACACACTAAGTGAAAAACACTACCAATTAAAGCTCAACACAAGTAAAATTGAATGAACTAGAGTGCAATAAGAGACTAAAACACGTGATTATAGAGTACCATCTACCAGATTGAAGGACTGATCATATGCAAAGTAGCAAAACTTTGCAAGAAAAAGAGTCGCTGGGTTCCCGAGATTCAAGTTATCCCAAGTTGTCTGATTACAATTTCAACATTAGTTTGATGCAGTTGGTCTCTACTATAAGGAACATAAAAGAAGTAAGATTCCCAAAACCAATTCGGTAGAACCTCACTTAAATCCTAGTTTGTGGTGTGAGTTCCATGGTACACATGTGTTTAACTAAAACATAGTTTTTGTGGTCAAAGAAAATAAAAGAATAATTGGGTCTCTAATAACCAATTTTACTTTACTTTTCAGTATATAAAAAAATTGAAATTATGGAAATCAATATTGAGAGAATGAGGGATAAGAAATCTTATCGATTATTGTAGCTTTCTTCCACAGGAAAGGATATGATGTTCTAGCAACAGAGAATAGTAAAGTATAAGAAATTAATAGTATAAATTTATAAATTTATTGATAGGACTACAAGAGAAGGTAATGGGATTTATAAAAGGGTACAATTTACAACTGTTTTGCCTTACTTATGTCTTGCTCATTACTAATATTTGTTATATTGATTACCGTTACATGATTGATTCGTAAATCGTGCATAATAAGGAATTATGCCGATTGCTTTCCATATTTGTGGCTATTAATGAATCTTCCATCTGCATGGCCTTTAATTAACCATTCCGCACCTATTTCCTCTTTTCCAGCTGTCTAGTATTGTTACACCCCATATTTTCGTACGTGAGAATATATTGTAAGTCAATTGATGTAAGCTCAGAAACAAGATTATATATAGAAGCATATAAAGTAAGATAATCATGTTACCTTGGAGGTTATTTAATATCATGAATAGCGAGTACCAATAGGGTTGAAAATCTTAGAAGCTAAACCAATTGAAGAAAATAAGTTTCGTCGAAAGTCGACAAGTTAGGAATGTTATAACATGTACTTTAGAGTGAGACTATGGTTCTTAACACGATAACGAGGTTATGATTTGATTTATATTTTTTGTATTATAGTCGTGTGCTACGTTTTGAAGTCAAGCAAGTTGTGGAACAAAAGTTGGCAAAGATATTCACAAGTTACATTCATAATGTGCTGGAAATGAGGTCAAATGTAGTTGAGCTTTTCTCCCAATTTACTTGGAATTAGTGGATGATCTACCTACCAAATTAAATATCTACAAGTCTAGTTTCTAACTCATTTAACTGTTTGTTGATACGATATTATAGTAGAGAGATATTCACATTTTCGCGAGACCGTGCAAAACAGCTCCCATGGGACCCACAAAGTCGGTGTAAACTCCAGCTTGTATTTAAGTCAATTCTAAATCGTTTTCACTCATTTTTATCGTCAAAAAGAGTTCCTAAACTCTCCTAAATTCTCCGCAGTGGTTCCTCCATGATTCTAGGGTGAAAATCTAAGATAAAAATATGAATCCAACGCTAGAAACCCTGTGGTGCTAGCTAGATCGTAGTTCTTCATCTTGTGGCTGTTTTGGAGAGTTCTTCAAAGTGAAATAACCTCAGGTCTTGTCTGGTTCTTGTTGATTAAGGTAATAATCAGCCCCTTCTTCATACATATTATATTTTCAAGGTGAACTACACGTATTTACACTCCAACTTGAACACCAAAAGGTTATTCAAGAAGAGAAAACAACACCTATAGTGTTGTGGTGTCATTGAGGATATTTGTGGGATGTGTTTGGATGAAATTTCAAGTGGTTCATACTTTCTAAGGTGATTATAACATCCTAATAATTGTGCTTAATCTTTCTTGTATGTTGGTTAAGTTGTTAAGATAATAAACTACAAGATAATTGGATTAGCTTAAGTCACTTCTATGGTGTTGTATTGCCATTGAGGGCTGTTGTAAGCTAAATATAACTTGGATTTAAACATGAAGCTACTATAGGAGGTATGTGTATTGTGTTCTTGTAGGTGCTTAAGGTTATCTTGATGTTAATTAAGTTAAATGGTTGGACTAGACATGAACTAGTGAATTAAGTTTCTAATTGAAGAAAGTTGGAGTTGTGAATTGTTTCCGTTGTTATAAATATATGGTATAAGAATGGAATCATTGATGAATTACTTCATTATCGTATTAATGATTTTGTTAAGTTAATGTAAGAATTCTATGAGGGGTGATATGGGTTATACAGATTCCAATTGAGCTTGCCGCTCAAAATGATTGTTGAACTAATCAGAGAGCTTATTGTGAATTGTATTGTTGTTGTTTGGTGACTTTTGTTAACATATGGGATGTATTAAAAATAGGGGAGGTGCTGTACGTTTTCTTGTAGAATATTGGTTTTGAAATATGAGATTACAATGCTTATATGATGACGACGAAGTCGGGTTACTCATTGTGGACGTAAAAAGATCATGTTGAGCTTTGTTGACGATTGGAGAGAAGATTGCAAAGCTATGTTAAGTCACTTCCTTCTTTATTTTGGAACGATCTAAAGTGAAACAAATGTAAACGATACGCTATTTCATAATGAATCTACTCCTAGAAACTAAGGTTGTTCATGTTATTCTTTCCCTACAAAGTTATTCTAAGAAAGTATGTATGATCTTTGAGTCCTAGCAAAGTTCATATTGCTGGTATGATGTCTATAATGTTAATCGAAGTTGCAACTACTTACGTCACTCCGAAAGGTTTATAGTGTGATTCCATGAGTCTATCATGCATTAAATATAGTATCTATTTTACTCTACCGAGCCGCGCTATAGTCGTCCCGGTACGACACCTATTGTGCAACCACTGATCAGTTGGGTTTTACCAAGCTCCACATGGCAGGGTAAGATTCTACCGAGCCTTATGATGGCCGGGTATATTTTTACCGAGTCCTCTTTGAGGCTGGGTACGATATGATAATGATGATGCCCACAGAGGCAGATGTTTTAAAAAGATTATGTATATATATATGTATCACATATTTCATGTCACTATCTCTTAGAGGCACTTAAATGCTACATGTTGTATCTCCTATATATCTCTTTACATTACTATTCTTATTTATGTTTTTCTGCCTTACATACTCAGTACTTTATTTGTACTGACGTCCCTTTTTCCTGGGGACGCTGCATTTCATGCCCACAGGTCCCGATAGACAGGTTGACAGTCCCCTTAGTAGGCTATCAGCTCAGCGAAAGGTGTTTCTACACTCCACTTGCTCCGGAGTTGCCTATTTGATCAGTATAATTAGAACATGTATTGACTGGTATGGCGGGGCCCTGTACTGACCTATATGACATTTATATAGTCTTAGAGGCTTGTAGATAGATGTTAGGTATATGGATACTTGTATGGCCTTGTCGGCCTATGTTTTGAGTTTACAAATGTTCATTTCAGTCTTATAGGCCCGTATATCACATGCATAAGTTTCTATATCATGTTTGGTCATCCTATGTTGAGTATGCACTTATATTTTATTCTGGTTATCTCATGACGTCCATTTGGCCCATTTACCCATGATAGTACGATAAGAAAGATATGTTATGTTGGTACTCGGTTGAGTAAGGTACCGGGTGCCCGTCGCGGCTCATAGGTTGGGTCGTGACAGAAGTGGTATCAGAGCAGTTCTGTCCTAGGGAGTCTACAAGTCGTGTCTAGTAGAGTCTTGTTTATAGGTGTGTTGTGCACCACACTTATAAGCTGGAGGCTATAGGGCAATTAGGACTGTCACTCTTTCTTCTTAATCTAGAACTTGTGGTAGAGCTCAGTTGTAAGAATTCAAACTCCTAAATTCTACTTTATTCATAATACAATGATACCTCATCCAAACAGACAGTTGGTAAGAGATTGAATGTGGCTGTGGATGAGTAGAGTCAGAGGAACTCGATTTTGCATCATGATTATGATGAGTAAATGTGAGGTCTTCAGCAGAATATGTGTATACTAAGACGTGTAAGCTTCTTGATAAGGAGCCTTAAGGAATGTATATCTATCCACCCATATGGTAAAAAAAAGGGAGAGAGAATGTTAGGCATCCCAAAGAACTAGTGAGATGAAGCAGGGGGAGCTAAAAGTTTAAGAACGTTTTGTTGGAGTCTTCAGAATAAGGTGATATACGTAAATATTAGCAGGAGAATAAGGAGAGAGTAAATGAAACATTTTGAGTAAGATGTAATAAATGGGTGATAACGGTAAATCAAAATATGACAGGATGACAGAGTCTATAGTCAAGTGAAGGAAAAGACAAGAGGAGATATGCCTTGAGACAATAAAAGTATAAGCCCTAAAGTCATATCCTCATTTTGAGAAATCAGTTGCTGAGTCCAACGTGATTACCAGAAGGAAAAGTTAGACCCCCGACTAATAGAAATTAGTATGGGATAGTAAAAAAAAAATAACCGAACATGAATTAGGGATCAAAGGAATTGGTAATAGTCGGCATCGTTTCAGAGATCGTGTTTCGACAATATTAGAATGAACAATAGAAGAATAACCTTTAAAGGTTATTTACGAAGACGCTTCCCTAAAGCAAGCACTATGAACAGAGTTAAGCTTAAGGGACTAAATGTGCAAGTTACACCAGGTGTCACCCTTGTGCATAAGAAATTCAAATATTCCTGGTGTAGAAGTGCTACCTCAAAGCGAGTAATATGTCAGTGAAGATGTGAAAAAAAAAATGCCAAAGATGAAGAGGTAACTATCTAATGGTAAAGAAAGAATGCTGTAAAAAAGTAAAAGGAATGAGATTGCATTTATTTAGATCCTACAAATATAATATGACTCCAGAACATTATGTAAGCATGACGCCAGAGAGAATCAATAAAGGTTTCACACTTGATGATATTGTTAAATAAGTGGGAATGAACACTTGATACATAAGGATCCCGTACGAGAGGTAAGTTAAGACAAAGGGCATAACCTAAGAGGCATTACATAAAATACAGATATGAGAGTGGACCAACGGGTAGTCTGCAGTTGATTCAAGAAGAGCCTAGTTATGGTTAGACAAGAGGATACATACAAATAAGTAGATAATGCAAGATAAAAGTAGTGAAACCTAGCATAGGAAATTCAGTCTCTCAGATACGACATCGTAATCCTCGAGTAATATTCAGATAGGAGTTGTGGTAGTAGAAGGTGCCAAATAAGTGTTACAGAATAAAAAGGAGTGCCACTAGGGAGACAACTAAAATTTCAATTCAAAAGCAACCCTACAAGCACAAGGGCGCGAGGTAAGTAACTAAGGATAATGATAGGCGAGTAAGAACATCAGAAATACTGTGGGGTATACAAAGTAATAAGCAGCTTTACAAGAGTCAAAGGGTCTTCCCTAAGCACTGCAACGAAAGACCAGCTGAGGAAATAAGGAAGAAGGCTTCAACATGAGCATAGCGACCTAAAGAAGAAATGGTCTTGTAACATCAGTCTCACTATACTATTGTTACGAGTCAAACCGATGGGTCGCGATGGGCATCCAATACCTTACTCGACCGAGTACCAACGTAACATATCTTTCTTATTACATTATTTTATACACGTGACATACGGGTCTAATAGGCCAACATAATCATTCAATAAATCAAAACATAGGCTGACAAGGCCGTACAATATTTCACGTATACGACGTATGTCTACAAGCCTCTAAGAGTACATAAATGTCATAAAGGTGGGGATAGAGTTCCGCCATACCAAATAATACCCGTCTAGATCATACTAACCAAACAAGCGACTCCAAAGCAAATGGAGCGTGCCAACATCTTCCGCTGAGCTGATAGCCTACTTGGAGGGCTCTTGACCTGTCTATCGGGACTTGCGGGCATGAAACGCAACGTCCCCAGGAAAAAGGGACGTCAATATGAATGATTTACCGAGTATGTAAGGCACATAATGTACATAAGAGACATGGAAGAAATATAGAGTACATGACTCAACCTGTAAGTCTGAATAACTTTGTAAATCATAAATCGCTTTTAGCAGCATGCATATGCATATGAATGTCATGTAGTGCATAGGTATATATTTCATAACATCATCAGCCTCTGATGGCATCCTATCATATCATATCGGCCACTATGGGCAAAATCATCATCGTATACCAGCTGATCAGGTGGTGGTGCGTATATAACGCCATAACCTTTCCCATATCCCATATACATATACATACATATATACGCATATATAACACCCGTCTGAATCATATATATATATATACATACATATATACGCGTATATAACACCGTTTGAATCATATTTCAGCCATTGTGGGCAACATCATCATCATATACCAGCTGATAAGGTGGTTTTGCGTATATAACGCCGTAACCCTTTTTCCATATCCCATATACATATATTTACATATATACGCGTATATAACGCCATCTGGTCATGGGTCAATGCACATGTATGAAATGCATGAAAAGTACGTAATAATCTCAATATTCCTTCCGGATAAACTTTTCCAACTGCGTATTATTCTGAGACCCATGAACAGAAAATAATAATAATTCTCATGGGGAATCAAGAATATAGACACCCCTACTATTTCTATGAATAGAGTAATTTATAGAAACTGAGTATTTGCTCGTTTCTTTAGTATAATTTGGACCATGCCAAAAGAAAGAAGGGATAGCCTTAACATACCTGGACCGATTCTCTTGAAAATTCCTCTAACACACGCCTTCTAAGACGAGCACGTAATGGAGTATCGAAGTAGGGAAAAAATCTGTATGATATTCTTGAGAAGGATTGCACCGTACTCCTTTAGAATCACAAAATCCCGTTACTATTACATAGTATAACTTTGTATAAAATCTCACGTTTTTGAATTCTTGAAGATCCATGAAAGCTCATGTTACTGAATTTTTGAAAGCTTGCATAATTGAATATGAAGCTCACGTTGAAATGAAACTCACTTTGAAATGAAGTTCACGTTGAAATGAATTTCACTTTGAAATGAAGCTCACGTTGAAATAAAGCTCACTTTGAAATGAAGCTTATGTTTCTTTAAGTTATAAATCTGATCTTTAATATGTCTTTTTGAGTGGAAAGGTTGAAGGAGCTAATATGGATTGCTAATGTTCTTTCCCTTTTGAATTGAAAGACTTTGATATTCAAAGTCTTGGAAATGAAAGGAAGTGTTACCTTGTGACACCAAGGCAAGGAATGACTCTTAGTCATCTCTTGATAATGTGTCTAGCTTCCACGTGTTGATGGGGGTGGGATATTTAATATTTATCCATTTATTAGGTAATGTCTCGTTACCCGGTAATTAACCAATTACCCGCATAATTAAAATTATCTCAAATTATTTAAAATTTTGTTTATTTAATATATACAATATACATTATACTACCGTGGTCATATGGTACCTTGCATGGTATTAGTCCATAATTATCGAGTATGTTAGCTCCGGCCGTATTTTATCCCAATATGCCAAACTTCGGCGAAAAATTTATTTTCTTTGACTTGTTTCCCCTCTCACCTTCACGAATTTACTCATCATTTGTTTAAAATAGCATAATCCTTATAATCTCCAAATAATCTCTTTCTCAAACTTACATCGATTACCTTACGACGAAACTTTAACATACGCAAATACGGAATGTAACATCTCATTTCCGAGCTTATCTCAATTTACTTATGGCGTACTTCCATGTACGAAAATATGGGGTGTGACAACTATTGTATGCACTCCATAAGAAAGTGGCACCTATCGTGGCTAATGAACGGGAAGAAGAAAAAATAATAAAGAGTTGATAATTGAGATCATATGAGATACAGGGAAACTCCAGTATTCGCGGGAACTAAGATAATCCAAGTATCCATGTAGCAAGTGACAGAATGACCAGGAAAAGTAATTGCTTACATTTAAAGACAACTGAGAAGGAATGAAAGGAAATCTATTGTACTATCATGTTAAAAGGAAGGTTGCGAGATGTATAAATAGATATGCGTAGGCCACAAGCTAAAGTATGGTAGAGGAACATGGTTTTAGCTAGACAAGAGTAAGGATAAGAAAAGGTGAATGAGAAGGTGATGAGAATAGGTAAGTCCTCGGGATTAAACCCATCACAACAAGAGAGCTGATGGTTTCCATAAAATTATAAGAAGCTCAGTATAGCATGAGTGAACTCAAAGGAGCTTAAAACTAGGAGCATTTATAAGAGATGGAATGCTACCCTGGTAGTAAAGTAAGGGTGTAACTGTGATAAATGATAAGAGGATGACGTTTAGGACATTGATTGAGTAATGATTTAAAGAAAAAAGGATTTGATGTGTGGCTAGAATTCATGGTTTTAAGCATTATGTACCTTACATTTTATGTGCGTTTGTGATAAAAATACACGTCATATATGCATCATGGAGTCTATTTCATGTGTAGGTGAATTGAAGATGAAAGCCGAGCTAAATGGATGCATAAACATCAAAAATACGCTCAAGAGTCGAAAAGGAGGAAATCGGGCCATAGCCGGGTGTTTTGGCCCTAAAACCTGGCATGACCAGGCGTTAGTGGAGCGTTAGATCTCAAACTCCAGCCATGCCCATGCGTTAATAGGGCATTAGAGCCCAAACACCAGGCCTACCCAGGCTATAGCTGGGCGTTTGGGGCTTAACGCCTAGGGTCCCTGGTCCGGTCAATTCCGAGTTTTGAAGGTTTTAAGTGTTTCCTGGTTTGAATAGAAGTCTTCTACACGTTTAGGGTTTATCCCAAACATATAAATAGACCCAAAAACACAACTTGAGGAGAGGATGCCATTTTTGGAGAAAAGATACACACAAGATCATTGAGAAAGCAAAAGATTATTAGTTTTCTTCATCTTATTCTAGTATTTTCCATTTATGCAAAACTTATGCAATTGTTTGATTCTAGCATGAGTGGCTAAACATCCATTGTCCTAGGGTTGTGGTTTAGCCATGAATATTGTTATTCGACATTGACTTAACCTTGATTATAGTTCACTCAATATAT
>ML303175.1:0-36220 GCA_005239505.1 Nicotiana paniculata
TATATATATATATATATATATATATATATATATATATATATATATATATATATATAATTTAATTTTTCATAAATTATATAATCCTTAATTGATTGAGTAGCGAAATTTTCTTTTAAAAATAAAGTATTAATGAGTTAATGACAAACTGAGTTAATTCCTGGACTTTGTTTTAATGAATTTGGGTCTTTCTGAATTTCATCTAAACCCAGACTTTAATCAACATATTTTTTCTAACATAAACTATAGTCATATGAAATTATGAGTAGTTAATCAATATATACCAAAATAATCTATTAAAATATCTTCTATTTCTACCTCTAATTAGAAATTATGTACTCACAAATTCATAAAATTTGAAAACATCTTCTTTAATCTATGATTATTGGTCCATTTGGAATCATTTTTCATACTTTAAATTATGTTATCAAATATCGAGTTACTTTTGTTCCTTTGATATCTGCTTATTCCTTAGCACACTTGCTTTCTTGTAAATATTTCTTTTAATAAATTATCTAATGATATGATCAGAAAACATATAAATAAAAAATAATAAATGGTTAAGAAGCGATGATCTGTAAAAAGTTATTGGTAAAAACGTAACACAACTTATTATTATTATTATTATAGACTTAATTTATTGCCTTGATCTCACGGGCTTTGCAGGACTAGTTATTACTAAATGGCGTGGGATAGCCACTTTTTAATATGGTATTTAATTTTTATGTAGTATTTTTAATGCCGAGCAAAAATAGTCACAACTCTATTAAAATTAATACGAAAAAATATTTTTCTCCTTTCAACACCCATGTTTAACACAAGATATTTTCGTTCGGACAAGTAACATTTATTAAGCACCGGGTAAAGAGTTACTATATATATGCATGGATGCTCCAACTGATGTTATCGTATATTCATACATTCTCAAAAATTGCATACTTTCGAAAATGGCAATTCCTCAGGCTGAATCCATGAGAGGTAGAGCAGAAGAAATCGCTGAATGGTTGCATTCTGTCATTGATATAGATGATCCTCCTCCTAGTACAACATCAGTGAATTCAACAGTAGCGCGTGAGGAGAAGTACAAAATAAGAAAAATTCCCTCTACGATTTTTGATAATACTAGTGTAGAAGATTATGCCAAGTACTATGTGCCCCATGCGGTTTCCATTGGTCCAAAATACCATGGAAATGATAATTTTCTAGCCATGGAGAAGTTAAAACGGACAGCAGTAAGAAGACTAGTTCGAGACAAGTCCTTATCCATTGAGCAAGTGTATGCAAGTGTTGAACAGGATTTGCGCAGCGCTCGGAATGGTTACTTTCCTGGTTGGGATGCCGCTAACGACGACCGTGAATGGTGTCTGATGCTGTTCCTTGACGGCTGCTTTATTATTGAATTCATCTACAGGAGCAGGCTGAATATTAAGAAACATGATAGAGATTTGGTGTGTCGTGACCTTTTATTGTTAGAAAATCAATTGCCTTTCCAGGTTCTATATGTGTTAGCACGCGCATTGAGAATTCCTGAGACTGTTTTGCAATACTTAACTGAGAAGTTCCTCTTTAAGCAATTGTTAACAATATCTTCTTATACCAAGGACAATATCTTTAAATCGCAGATGCACCACCCCCTTCCACCTCCTGCTCATCTTCTTCAACTTTTTAGACACCTATGGATCAGATTTCCTTCTTATTTTAGAGAAGGAAAAGAAGAAGAAGAAGAAGAAGAAGAAGAAAAAGAGGAAGAAGAAGAAGAAGAAGAAGATGTTAAAAAAAGAAAAAAAGGAAATGGTCCTATTTGTGAACCTTTATCAGTCACAGAGCTGAAGAAAATGGGTATTCGTTGCGGTTCAAACAACCAAAAATATTTTGGCTTATCATTCATCCAGCTTAAATCATTTGTGTTATCAGGAACGTTGTTCCTTCCTCCACTAACCATCAACAAAGGGACTACGACCCTGTTATTAAACCTAGTCGCTTTTGAATTTTCATGCAGCGAACAAGATAGAACCATTGGGGTCTGGCCTTACTTGAATTTCATGAATATGTTGATTCAAGGAGAGGAAGATGTTAAGGAGCTGCGAGCCAGGGGCATACTCCAGATCAACTCCATTAGTAGTGACCAAGAAGTGGTTGACCTCATGAGATATATAACAGCACATGAGGCGCCTAATCATCGAGCTTACCGGCATGTCAAACAACATATTTTTGCTTACTCCAAAACTAAAATATTGTTCCCTCTACGAGTTCTCCTTGCTGAACTTAAGCATAGGTACTTTCGTGGTCCGTGGAGTTTTCTTGTGTTTCTTGCCGTTCTCTTCACTGTCAGTATGAGTGTAGTTCAGACCGTCCTCACAGGAATTCAGACTTATAAATAGACTGACTGTGCATGCGCAACATTTCATTCTTGTAATTTTTGCTTGTATCTTCATTTGTTGTATTATGATTGTGGTCGAATATGGAAACCCGTTGGATGAGTACTTTACTTTATGGAAACTCGTCCAATGGATTTGTTAGGAGGCAGTAATTAGGCCTTTTGTTTGGCATCATGTTTCCAATTGTAGTTTCTATATATTCATCATATCTTGATTGTGTTCTTGCAGCTTGTTCGGATGATTGTTATGCATCGTTTTATAATGTATAGTATAATATTGTATTATATTATACTGTATTTTTTTAATGTATATAATGTTTGGATAGATTGCATTATTTGTCGTTGTTTCATGATGTCATACACCAACAACATGAAAAATAAATTTGCAATATTATTTTAAAAAAAGTAAGGTATGAGGTAATACTATTATATAAAAAGATAGGGTAAGGATAGAATAGGATTTTTTTAATAATAAAAAAGAGCAAAATAAGAGAAAAAAATAAGGAAACGATGCGATCACATCAAATCAATCGTTCCATAAAGTGACACTTTTTATCGTTATGTAACAACGAATTTAACAATACGATACAATAAAATTTAAATAACAACCAAAACATATATTATATTTAAAGTAACAATACGATATAATATAACAAGTAACAATCATCCAAACAAGCTTAGTACAATAGTAGAATATGGTACAACAATTCCAGTAAAGACATTCTTTAGTATGCTTAGAAGTTTCTTACAACATCTATTTGATCAATAAGGGTCAATTTTTATTGTTAATTTCTGATTTTGCTATATAAAATTCACCAAGAAGCAGAAGATGAGCAAGATCGCTTATCTTAAGTTTGCCAACGCTGACTAAATTTTTAACTAGTGCCATTTCGAATTTCCTACCTGGTGAAACTCTAACACACGAAAATATATACAAATATTCCAATATCTCGTATATTATGTTGGATCTTTATTAATAATATTCAAACAAAGGTATTATTAACTGTCACGACCCGATTTCCAACAATCGGGACCGTAATAGCGCCTAACGCTATATTTGCTAGGCAAGCCAACATTAGAAGGTTACGACATTAAAACAATTAAAATATATACGACGTTTACTACCATCCAATATATAATACCAAAATAACAAATGAAATAGCATAATATAATGCGAAAATAATACCAATCTCTAGCTACCCAGGGTTTTGAGTCACAATTCACGAACTACTAAGAATTTACTACAAGTATGTTGCTGAAAGAAAATATATAAATTTTTTGAACTAAATAAAACAACAACTGAATAATAAGGAAGAGACTCCAGGAATCTACGGACGTCGACAGATCTACCTCGTGTCTCCGTGCGAATAGTCTGCTACAATTTGAACTCAGCTCGGACCTAAACCTGGATCTGCACAGAAAGTGCAGAGTGCAGTATCAGTACAACCGACCCCATGTACATGTAAGTGTCGAGCCTAACCTCGGCGAAGTAGTGACGAGGCTAGGACAGGACATCACATAAAAACCTGGACATTTATAATCATGCTATTGGAAATAACAACAAATAAAGAATTAAAACAACAATTAATGGGAAGGGGACATACAATGGGGAATTTCAACATAAGGAGTGAGAACTACGAGAAGGCAGAAATAAACAGTGATTAACAAACAAACAAATTAAGCAACTAAAATAGAAAGGAAATCTGCACGGCATCACCCTTCGTGCTTTTACTCTCAACTTCACCAAATAACAATTAGGAATGCACGACATCACCCTTCGTGCTTTTACTCTCATCCTCACCAGATTATAAATAAGAATGCACAGCATCACTCTTCGTACTTTTACACTTAACCTCACAATATAAATAAATTATACACGGTATAACCCTTCGTGCTTTACAATCTTCCTAAAAAAATAAATAAATCGTGCACGACATCACCCTTCGTGCTTTACACTCTTCCTCATATATAAATGAATTATGCACGACATCACCCTTCGTACTTTACACTCTTCCTCACCAATCATAGAATCATTAACAACAGATACCGAGGAATTTTCACAAGAAATCCATGTTTTATCATAATTACCTTCACAATTTAACGTCTCAACCTCGAACCAATGTTCACAATGTTATCCATCTCGGTGGAACCGGATACAGTTCTCTCAACATTTCAATAGCAACAATAAGCATGGATAATAGCCTTTAAGACTACAAGAATGAACTTTCACTCTCATGTTATGACTCGACTACAACGTATAGGTACTCGTCACTCCACTTATACATTGCTTTCAACAACAAAACACGTAGCAAGTAATCACACAATACTTATTCCTTCAAGCTAAGGTTAGGCACAACACTTACCTCGATTTTGTTGGCTACTCACTGCTCAAGTACAACTTTCCCGTTAGAATTCACCTTCAAACCACTTGTATCTAATCATAATTAGTTTAACATCATCAATTGTCGCTAAAGGAATAAAATTTAATGAATAATTACTGATTTCTCAAAATTTTCCCCAAAAAAGTTAAAAATCGACCTCGGGCCCGCTTGGTCCAAACTCGAGGTCTGATCAAAATCCGTTTATCCATTCACCCCCGAGCCCGAATATGTAATTAGTTTGAAATCCGACCCCAATTGGAGGTCGAAATTCCAATTATATAAAATTTTCTAATTCTACCCAAATCCCAATTTCTACCATGAAAACCCTAGTGTTTTGGTTGAAAATTGATGAAAAACAGTAGGTAATTGGGAGAGAGTAGTTTAGAATCATTTACCAATACTTTGGGGAATACTTTGTCTCTTGAAAATCGCCTCTAAGCCTCCTTGGTTTCGAAAATATGAAAGAATGGCCAATTCCCGTTTTAGGTTCTGTTTTTAATATGCTGGACAGGTCTTCTTCGCGTTCGCAAAGAACCTGTCCCGTTCGCGATGCTTTGTGGCCAGAAGGACTACACGTTCGCGAAGATCTGCTCGCGTTCACAATGGTTTATCCTCCCTAACCATCGTGTTCGTGACCTAGTGGTCACATTCGCATAGAAGAACGTGACTCCCCTCCCCCAGGTCCCTTAACCTATTGCGTTCACGGAAGGCTGATCGCGTTCGCGAAGGGTACCACCCCCAGTGCTTCGCGTTCGCGACTAGTACTTCACGTTCGCGAAGAAGGATTTTTCCCTCAGCCTGGTTTACACTTCACGATCACGAGAGAGGCTGGGCGATTACGAAGCACCAATCACCTGTGCACCAGCAACAACAAAATTTCTAATTTTAAAACATCCCGAAACCTACCCGAAACTCACCCGAGCCCTCGGGGCTCAAACAAAACATGCACGCAAGTCTAAAAATATCCTACGGACTTGCTCATGCGATCAAATCGCTAAAATAACACCTAAAACTATGGATTTAACATCAAAACTTATGAATTTCTCAAGAACACTTTAAAATTACTATCTTCTCAATCGGACGTCCGAATCACGTCAATTCAACTCCGATTTCTACCAAATTTCACAGACATGAATTAAACATTGTAATAGACCTATACCAGGCTCCGAAACCAAAATGCGGGCCCGATACCAACGAGTTCAAACATTAATCAATTTCTTTAAATCCTTTTAAATTTCAGTCTAACAATTTTC
Source organism: Nicotiana paniculata (assembly GCA_005239505.1). Lineage (NCBI taxonomy): Eukaryota > Viridiplantae > Streptophyta > Magnoliopsida > Solanales > Solanaceae > Nicotiana > Nicotiana paniculata. The sequence continues at coordinate 6,009 of ML303175.1, forward strand.
ATCAAAAATTCGTTTCTAGAGCTTGGGACCTTGGAATTCGATTCCGGGCGTACGCCCAAGTCCCACGTTTTAATACGGACCTTCCGGAATTGTCAGGACATGGGTCCGGGTCCGTGTCAGGGTCCATTTACTCAAAACGTTGACCAAAGTCAAGTAAAAGTCATATTTAAATCTAAAAAATTATGATTTAATATATTTTCACATAAAGCTTTCCGGGTTCACGCCTGGATTGCACACAAAAATCGAGGTGAATAAAAATAATATTTTTAAGGCTAACGAGCTCGAAATAGTGTCTTAATTCATAAGATGACCCTTTGGGTCATCACATTAATAGGTATTTTTTGAAGCAAGTAATATTCAAAAGATAGGAAGAAGAAGAATAAACAAGTGTATGGTTACAACCAAAGGTATTTATTATAAAATCTATGGACTTTTATTAATAATATCTTAGGTAAAATATTTGTGTCAGCAGAGACATCTAGAATTTAACTTTTATGGATTCAACCTTTAAGGTTCTTAAAATTTAATCCTTTCTTTTTTAAAAAAAAGGGTTCATATCTTCTACTTGTCGTAATTTTGGTGAATTTTTCCACATAAACTTGTATTCAGAATGAAAAATACTAGGTTCAAATGAACTTGCCCTGTATAATTGGAGCAATGCTATACATCTTTTATTTGAGCTATCTGATTATGCTTTTTATTTCACTTTTGTATTTAATTCTCGAAGAATATTAATTACTTTAACTTGAGCCTTATGAGTCTGAATTCCTATTAAATTTGGGTATGGAATTTGAGTCCTATTAAATTATTGGATTCCAAACTAATAATATTTATATATATATATATATATACTTTTTTTTTTTTTTAAGACAGATACATAATTTGAATCAGAATTACTAGGTTTGGCTAAACCCGGAAGCTATACTCTAGCTCCACCCTTGTTCATAATTGATCAGTTTTTAGAACTCGAGAATCACATGCCCGACTCATAATTTGAAGTTTATGGGTTCATGATTATACTTTTTAAAGTTACTATGTTCTAAATTAATAATTTATACACATCCAATGAATTTCTTAAGACAAATACAAAGTTTGAACTAAAGCTACTAGGTTTAATCGAACCTAAAATTATACTCTAGCTCCGCCCCTGTTCACGACTCGATAAACACATGCCTAAGAATCAAATAATGGAGAGACCCTACTGAAAATTGTCATGGCCTTAGAATTGAGGGAATTGTACAAAATGTTGGTGAATGTTGGTGATATTATTTATGTGGTTAGTTATGTAGACCGGTGAATTCGAGTCAAATAAATATCATATAGAGTATTTCACTTCATATTACCTTGACGAAAAACAATAGTTAAACTTTATATCCTCAAATACCATTTAGTTTGATCAATGGATAACATTGAAAATCTTGCAAATCAAGAACTTACAAACTTGAAACAAGATGAAGTAGTTGTAGTCATAGTTCCATTTCAAGCTCAAGGCCATCTTAACCAGCTTCTCCAACTTGCATGTTTGATCTCCTCTTATGGTCTCCGCGTCTACTTTGTCGGCTTAGCCGCTTACAATCGTTAGGCCAGGGTTTGAGCCAACGCCTTAAATCCATCCGACATAACCAAGATTCGCTTCATTGACTTCCAATAATTTCTGACCTCTCCACTGCCCTTCATTCGATCCCAATGTCTTGAGCAAAATACTCGTATCTTTATATCCACTATGGAGTGTTTGTGTACTTTTACGCGACCCCTTTGCTTCTTTCTTACGAGATATTTTATTTAAAGCAAGATGAGTTGTTGTTGTTCATGATTCTTTAATGTCCTATAATGTTCTGGATGTTTCTTCATTTCCAAATGCTGAGTCCTATATCTTTAACTGCATTTCTGGTTGCGAAATGTGTTGTAGTCACATATGCACAGCAACGGGGTTGCCTATCCTGCTTGAACAAGAACTACTTCAAAGGTTACCCTCACTTGAAGGATGTTACAGCGACGAAATCAAACACCTAGGAAGTTTTCAGGTTCAATATATTGGTATTAGTGCTGGTGATATGTATAACACAAGTCGAGTAACTGAAGGTAATACTTTTAGTGACTTGTTGGCACAACTCGCTAGCGCACAATATAAGAAGCAATGGGAAATTGGACCTATTCTCCTGGATAAACTATATAATAAGAAAAATGACTGTTTGGATTGGTTGAACAAACAGCCTCCAAACAGTTCTTTATGTATCTTTTGGAACGTAACCTTCATTTTCTGAGTAAACAAATCAAGGAGCTCACGATGGTATTAGAACAAAGCAAACATAAGTTCATATGGGTGTTGAGAGATGCCGATAAAGTAGATATCTTTACTGGGGAAATTAGAGGATTTGACTTACCAGAAGGTTTTGAGGAAAAACTAAAAGGGGTAGGCTTAATTGTAAGAGATTGGGCACCACAACCAGAAATCTTGGCTCATTCGTGATTCATGAGTCATTGTGGTTGGAATTCTTGCATAGAGTGAAAGTACGGCGGGGGGGNAAAAATTAGTTGACTAGATGTAACTTTAATTTACTAGGATCCAACAGTATGAAAGGAAATAAACCAAGCAAACTAAAACAAAGCAAGACGCAACAGTTTTTATACTTGTTCAGTACCGATGAAGTACTTAGGTATAGTTTCCCTTGGGTCACAAGGGTTTTCTTAGATCTTCAATAACAAGATTACAATGGTGATGGTTTTGATTCATTCACCATCCAACAATATTCAACAATAATAGCTTTTGACACAATTCCCTTTGTGTTCTATCTCTTCCTATATTTTATGACACTTGTAAACGGAGGAATAAAATATTTGTACTAAGAACTAGAAAGATTTAGAAAACAGATTGTGTAGTTGCATGCCATCCAATGACCTTCTGCTTCTTCCTTTATAGTCTTGATATTTTTCTGCTTCCATGGTTACTGGGATTGATCGAGCAATTTCAAGAATCCTTTTCCTTTTGTGAGGCATGTAATTCTAAGAGATAGACCCAAGGGTTGCCTCATGACTCTAGCTTGAGCCGGAGGCTAGATTCATTTCTCGTTCCTTAAGGATTACTTCCTTGATTGGAGATTCTCCAGGCTGATCTTGGTTGATTGCTTCAATCATGGCGGATTACTGATATCTTCCTTAGTTTGGGCTTCCACTGAATCTTGGTGGTTGTTTTGCTTGTCCGAGATTTGCTCCAGTTTGCTATCCGAGATTTGCTTCAGTTAGAAGGTTAGAAAGTCTTGATTGATTCCCTTTTCTTTAGGATGACTGATTTAATTTCCATGTAAGGCAATGGTTCAAGATACATAGCCATTGGGTGGATCTTCATTCCTTTTAGTAATCTACATATAAAAAATAATGTTACTCAAGACTTGTTTAGATTATTGATCATTATTAAAACTCTAAACCTAAATATTTTCCTCTTTTTGATGATGACAATAATCTAAAAAGAGTTTGACTAATTTATGGGAACTTTCCTTTTCTTTTCAAGTGTGTAACTTCCCCTGACGGGTGATGCCCCCCATCTAGTACTCCCCTATCTTTAAGCAGGTTGTTGTTAATAGCATATTAATCCTGCACACATGCAACCTGAACTCTTTTTCCTTTCTTTATCCCCTTTTGAAATCAATCAAAAAGAGCAAAAGAAACTATTTGCAGAAATAGTACTAACTAAGCAAGCATTGAAATTATACAGCTATGCAGTTTTAGTGAGCATAGTCGACTAGTGCTCACACCAGGAACAACCAAAAGAAATAGTTTTAAACTACCACAAAACAAAAAACAAAAAAAAAAAATTATTTTGAAGCATCTCCAATCATTCAGTTCCTTCCAAGGAAATATTTCAAGGTGTTAATAACTTTGGTGCAGAAGCTTTCATAAGGGGCATCAATGTCCTTGGTGACTTTGGTCAGCATCTCAGTGACGTCTTGCATGGCCCTGATTCTTTGTCACTTTGTAGCTTGAAGAGTGATCCTAAGCCTGGCCACATCTTCCCGATTTCTTTGGTTACTTCTCTGATCTTGTCCACCTGTTCCTGCATAGAGATTAGTAATTCGTTGATCCCAACAATGTTCTGTTTTATCATCATCAGTTGTTCTGGGGAAGAGGATATGTTGGCTTCAGATTTGAGTCCCCCATTATTCTGAGAAGGGATGACCTCTGGTGCTTTGTCCTTTTTAAGCCAAGTCCCTTCAACCATGGTATACCCCATCATGGCAAATGCCGTTTTATCATAAGTGCTGGGGATAATCTTTGGAGCATAGAGAGACAGATCCACTTTCACGACTTTCAGAATGTGAGAGATTACTAAACCATATGGCAGGCTGCTCGCAGAGGAGGAAGCATCCCTGATGCTTTCAAGCATGTATTGACGCACCAAGAAAACCAGTTTATAGCTTTACCATTTACCAAACAGTATAGAACAAATACATCTTTGAGAGACAAAGTACTCAAAGAACTAGTACGGGGTGCAGAGTGGTTGCAATAATATGGGCTAGAACACGATGCTCAAATTTAAAATTCTTAGGGCCTATATCAGGTGGGTTTTCAGACCAAACACTTTTGGCCTCATCAAAAGATACTTCATCTGGCCAGGAATATTGCACAAAAAATTGTAACCAACAAACTTTATGGCAAATTTTTTTTCAAACGGATAAGAGTCAAGGATGATACGGGTTCCCAAAACCATGATTTCCAGATCGTCTTTATCATTCACAAAAGATTTTCATAAAACATGTGCACAAGTTCTTCATAGACAGTATCACCAACAATTTCAAACAGAGAGACAATTTCCTGAGTTTCAAAAATAGAGAGAACATCACAATGAGAGTTGTGCATAGACTTTAAACTTACAGTGCGACCAAAAGTAATTGATTTTCTCTTGAAGGCCACAAACCTATCCTTCTCCTCAGGACCATAGAAAATCATCTTGTCTTCAAGGCCAAACTCCACATTTTCAGTTTTTTCCTTTTTTCTGAGAGGATTGTTTGGGAATATACTCCATTGGTCGTTTTTCCGCTCTCTTTTGATATATGAGAATGTCTTCTTGATAGCCACTCCAATCTTCTTCAGTAAGTAAGTGATATGTGCTTTCAGAGGATTCGATATCGACATGATCATCTTTGGTTTTCTTGAATCGATGGCTTCTTCTGGGAATAGAGGAGGAGGGAAAGAGTTTTGCTTTAGCCATGAATGGAGGGAAATAGAGAGAAGTAAGTCGGTTTCTAAGAGAGTGGGATGTATAACCGAGGGAGAAGGGTTAAAAAAGGCTTTAGAAAGGACGTCTCGATCACCGGAAGGACGTATGAAAGGCAACTGAAAAGTTACCTTCTGCAAAACCAAGTTGTTAGTTCATAATTAATGAGTGAAAAGATTACTCAAGTACTAAATATTTTTTTTGGAAAAAGATCAACATATATGGAAATAAATAAAAGTATTTATAGAAGACAATACACACTGTTATAAGGGAATTGTACAAATAACAATTTTGTTCCGAAGGAAACCAAATATTTCCTCAAGCAAAGATTTTGTAAAAATATCCGCTAACTAATTTTCAGTATTAACAAATTCTAACACAATATATCCTTTAGCAACATGATCACGTATAAAATGATGCTTGATTTCAATATGCTTAGCCCTAGAATGATACACAGAGTTCTTTGATAAATAAATTGCACTAGTATTGTCACACATAATAGGAACAAAATTAAGACATAAATCATAGTTTAATAATTGATGCATAATCCATAGAACTTGTGTGTAGCAGTTTCCTACTTTCAAATACTCTACCTCTGTGGTGGATAAAGCCACACAATTTTATTTCTTGCTGTGCCAAGATATGGGGGAATTTCTGTTACACCCCGTAAGTTTAATAACCTGATGTTACATCCCATACTTTAATATTATGACGAGTCATAATAATCCATATGGGCTTGAAGGGATTAATATCATCCATGAGATTATAGAGGATTTTCGACTATGTTATTACAAGACCTTGTAAGTTTAATAACATTGATACCGTTATATACTTTTGATGTGGAATTTTGATTGGAACATTTTTGTAAAGAAAAAAATTTGAAAAAATATAATTTTATATAGTTATTATTATTGCTACTTTCGAATATGCTTTAAATTATACACATAATATGAAAAGCTTACGATATTTTTTTATTGTAATAATAGAAATTATTTTCTCACAAGAAAAGATGATTATCTTTTTTTACCATTTTAAGAATTAATCGTACAAAAAATTGTACTCTTTCTATGAGATTATGAAAATTAGAAGTTGATAAAAATATATGTATTTTTATATGAATATTTTAATAAAATAGTAATGTATTTAATTGAATAAGTTTGATGGAAAAATCACGTGGCAACAAAGAGATACGTGGGGTTCATGCAAGGAAGGGTATCAACTTTTAAACATTTGTCAAGTAGTTGGCTCCTAGTTCTTAGAAAGAATAGCAAAAGGCAGAACTTTAATCTTCTCTGCCAACATATCCGCATGAACACGAAATTTAGACAAATAAATAAAAATCAACCATTTTCACGTTCAACATCAAAATAGCATGGAAAGATTTAGACAATTAAGTATAGTTTTTGTCTTTTCAGAGGATCTTTCAGGCCATATAATGTGTATGATTTGACATGCTGCAATTTAATAAGTTGTAACTTTAGTAAATTCCTTCTTGAGGCAGATAAATGCTTTTCATGATCTTCAAAGCATGATAGAGCATACGATTGGGTTACACACACCCACTATTACGCCTCCTTGAAACCTCCTTTTGTATGACCTTCTGTCAGAGTACTTTGCCAGTTTTGGCTCACTATATTCATGGATGTCAAGACTATCCCTTCTTTCTTTTAGTATGATCCAAATTATACGGAAAAAACGAATAAATTTATGATTTTCATAAATTATTCTATTCATAGAAATACTAAGGGTGCCTATATTCTTGATTCCCCATGTGAATTATTATTATCTTCTGTTCATGGGTCTCGAAAATACGTAGGTTGGTAAAGTTTATTTCATGATATTAATCAGAGGCATAATGGCCTTATGACGTACCGAGAGATTTTATTGACGTATTTCATATGCATTTTATGCATTTACATATGCACATTAACCCATGACCAGATGACGTTATATACGCATATATATGTAAATATATGTATATGAGATATGGGAAAAAGTTACGGCGTTATATACGCATCACCACCTGATCAGCTGGTATATGATGATGATGTTCCCCACAGTGGATGAAATATGGTTTAATCGGCGTTATATGCGCGTATATATGTATGTATATTCAAATGGCATTATATACGCGTATATATGTATGTATATATATGTATATGGGATATGGGAAAGGTTATGGCGTTATATACGCACCACCACATGATCCGCTGGTATACGATGATGATTTTGCCCACAATGGCCAATATGTTATGACGGGATGTCCTCAGAGGCTGATGATGTTATGAAACATGTACCTATACACGACATGACATTCATATGTATATGCATGACGCTAAAAGTAATTTATGATTTACAAAGCTATTCAGGCTTACAGGTTGAGTCATGTGCTCTATTTTCTTCCATGTCTCTTATGTACTTATTCATTTGCCTTACATACTCGGTACATTATTCGTACTGACATCCCTTTTGCCTGGGGACGCTTCGTTTCATGCCCGCAGGTTCCGATAGACAGGTCGAGAGCCCTCCAAGTAGGCTATCAGCTCAGCGGAAGATGTTGGTGCGCTCCATTTGCTTCGGAGTCGCTTGTTTGGTTAGTATGATTTAGACACGTATTGTTTGGTATGGAGGGACTCTATCCCGACCTTTATGATATTTATGTACTCTTAGAGGCTTGTAGACATATGTCGTATATGTGGAAGGTTGTACGGCCTTGTCGTCCTATGTTTTGAGTTTATAAATGATTATGTTGGCCTATTAGGCCCGTATGTCACGTGTATATGATGATGTAATAAGAATGATACGTTATGTTGATACTTGGTCGAGTAAGGTACCGGGTGCCCGTCGCGGCCCATCGGTTTGGGTCGTGATAATTTCCAAGTAATTGGCATGTTCCACTTGTGTTTTTCTATCAAGTTTATATCGTACAAAATCTGCATCTGAAAAATCTTTGAGATCAAAATTTTCAATACTTTCGTACCATAGACCATAGTCGACTGTTTCTATCAGATATCTGATAATACGTTTAACAGTAGTCAGATGAGACTCTTTGGGAGCTGACTGATATCTAGCACATTTACAAACACTGAACATAATATCTGATCGACTAGCAGTGAGATAGAGTAATGACCCGATCATACCTCGATACATTGTTTCATCAACACTCTTACCATTTTTCTCTTCATCCAAAGTAGTATATGGACTCATAGGAGTTCCTATGGCTTTTGCATTGGACATACCAAACTTTTTTATGAGTTCCGTCGTGTACTTTGTTTGACTGATGAAGATTTCTTTCTGAACTTTCTTGATTTGAAGTCTAAGGAAGAAAGTTAATTCTCCCATCATACTCATTTCAAATTCTCCTTTCATGACGTTAGAAAAATCCTTGCACAAAATAATGTTAGTACTGCCAAAAATAATATCATCTATATAAATTTGTACAATTAAGTTACCTAGCGAAGATCTTTTGATAAAGAGAGTAGTATCAATATTACCTCTGTCGAACCCGTGTTCAACTAGAAATGAGCTTAGCCTTTCATACCAGACTCTAGGAGCTTGTTTTAGGCCATAAAAAGCATTGGACAATTTGAAGACATGATTAGGAAAGGATTCATTTACGAATCCTAGAGGTTTCTTAACAATGTCTTCCTCAGAGATAAATCCATTCAAGAAGGCAATTTTAACATCCATCTGAAACAGGCTGAAACATTTATGAGCAGCATAAGCTAATAGAATGCGAATAGATTCTAACTTGGCAACATGGCGAAGGTTTCCTCATAATCAATTCCTTCTTGTTGTGAATAACCTTGTGCATTTAGTCTAGCTTTGTTTCTCACAACTTGTCCAGATTTATTCAACTTATTTCTAAACACCCATTTTGTTCCGACTATGGATGCATTTAGTGGCTTAGGAATGATTTCCCATACCTTGTTTTTCTCAAATTGATCAAGCTCCTCTTTCATTGCAGCTATTTAGCTTTTGTTTCCAAGAGCTTCATCCACCCTTTTTGATTCAAATTGGGATATGAGAGCAATATTTGATGTCTGCTTTAGAGATCTTCTAATTTTCATTCCTTCCTGAGGATTTCCAATGATATACTTATGAGGATATCTAGGTTCTTCCATTCATTTGGGACAACTAACGCTGGCTCCTCTTCAACAGAGTTTGTTGGAGTAATTGAATTTGACTCCTGGTTTTTTGAATGATGAATACTCGACTGATCTTGCTGATTAGTTATTTCTTTAGAAGCTATTTCACCTATATCAATTGATTTTGGTATTATAAAAATTTCTTCATCTTCAGGAAGAAGATCATTCTTCAAACGAGGGTTAATATCCACAAAAACAACATGTATAGATTCTTCAAAAGATAAAGTAAGTTTATTGAAAACTCTATATGCTCTGCTAGAAGGAGAGTATCCAAGAAAAATACCTTCGTCGTTTTTTGGATCAAACTTACCAAGATTGTACTTTCCATTGTTGTGAATAAAACACTTACAACCGAAAGGATGGAAGTAACTGATGTTGGGTCTTTTTCCTCTCCATAATTCATAAGGAGTCTTCTTGAGTATTGGTTGAATAAGGCCTCTGCTGATGATATGACATATTGTACTTTTAGCTTTTTCCCAGAAATGGTGTGGAAGAGAACTTTCCACAATTATGGTTCTTGCCATGTCTTGTAGAGTTCTGTTTTTACATTCTACCGCTCCATTTTATTGAGGCGTTCTTGAGGAAGAGAAGTTGTGTGAAATCCCTTGATCATTGCCAAAGTTCTCAAATGCCTTACTTTCAAATTCTCCTCAATGATCACTTCTTATAGAAGAAATGTAGTAGCCTTTTTCACGTTGTACTTTCTTACAAAAGACTTCAAAGTTCCTTAAAGCTTCATCCTTGTGACTTAGAATAGTAACCCAGGTGAATCTAGAAAAATCATCTAATATAACAAAGGAATATTTCCTACCACCTATGCTAGTAGTTCTAGTAGGCTCAAAGAGATCCATATGCAAAAGTTGAATAGGTTTTGAGGTAGAAATAATGTTTTTGATTTTAAAAGAAGATCTAGTTTGTTTTCCTAGTTGACATGCATCACAAATTTGATCTTTTGAATTATCTAATTTTGGAGGATCAATGAAAAGGTCATTTTTGAAAATCTTATGAATAGTATGCATGCTGCCATGACCAAGTTTTCTATGTCATACCCCAGGGATCATCAAGAATGGAAGCTAAACAAATTTGATTACCAACACTATCTAAGTTACTGATAGTATAAACATTTCTATCCCTATTTTCAGTGAGGATAAATTTTCCTGATTCATCTTCAATAAACCAACCATGTTTTCTGAAACACACCTCGTAGTCATTGTCACATAGTTAACTAATGTTGAGAAGATTGTAACCAAGTTCATCAACTAGGTACACTTCATCTACATCACATGTTAAGCTGAGAGGAACCTTTCCAACTCCGATTACATTTCCTTTCGATTTATCTCCAAAGGTAACTATTCCTCCATCTAATTTGGTAACATATTTGAATAGTTGTTTGTCACCAATCATAGGTCTGGAATACGTGCTGTCAAGATACCATTTTCCTTTTCAATTCTTCTTGCGGTGTTCCTGCAAAAGTGTTAGCTTGATCAGAGGATTTTGGTTGCCAGACCCATCTCCTATTTTCCTTGAACCTTCAACGGTTAGAGGTGTGACCAAGTTTTCCACAATAAAAACACGACGAATTATTATGATTTTCAGAGCTCCTTTCTGCTCTGATTTTTTTCCTGCATTGGTTACTATTATGACCCTTTTTACCACATTAAGATCATGCATGAGAGTTTCTAGTTCTAATCAGAGAGTTGTGATGAACATTCTGATTAGACTTGACAGAACTATGACTTGTGGATTTTCGTAATTCATTCAGTTGAAGTTGAAGTTCATTAACTTCATCTTGAAGCATATCACGCTCAATTTCACAAACTTCTAGCTTCAAGGACCAGTCTTTCTTTTCTCTTTGAATGTTTCTAAGTTCATTTATAACTCTTTCAATATCTGCAATAGCAATATCAAAAAATTTATGAAGTTCATAACAGTTGGGACATGTCGGAAGACGTACCTCACTGGTTCCCTGGTCTTCCATAAGGCCAAGTTCATCTGAATCTGTTCCTTTGTTTTCCATGCGTCCAAGCTCTCCTGATTCCTCATTGTTGTCTTCTTTTATGGCCATGAAACACATATTAGCAATTTTTCATGGTCAGATTCTTCTTCATCACTCCAAGCTCCGAAGGACTTCTTCTTTTGAAAGTTCCTGCTGAGCTTCTTCTTCAGTTCGGGACAATCAGCTTGAATATGTCCATATTTTCCACATTCGTAGCATCTTCTATCATTTTTCTCATTTTCATTGTTTGTCCTATTGATTTCCCTCTTCTGCTATTTTTGTTCTTTCTCATCATTCTTGTTACAACTAGGGAGAGAATGGCTATATTTTCATCCTGTTCTCCTCCTTCCTCTTCTTCTTCATTTTCTGCTTTGGCTACAGTTGCTTTAAAAGCAACTGCTTTCTTCTTTTTTTGTTGAATGTGTTTGTCCAAGTGAGTTTTATCAAAGGCAATTCAATCACATGTAAGTTCATCGTAGGACATTTTTTCAAGATCCTGACATTCTAGTGCGATAACCTTGGGATGCCAAAATGTGGGAAGACTTCTGAGAATTTTCCTAACTTGCTCTCCACTCTTTATTGGTCTACCAAAGGATTTTAGGTCTCCAAGGATTTTGCTGAACCTGGAGAACATTTCCTCCACTGATTCTCCTTCCTTCATCTGAAATAACTCATAGTCACGAAGAAGAAGATTAATTCTTGTTTTCTTTACCTTGTTGATTCCTTCATATGTGAATTCCAATTTATCCCATATTTCTTTAGCAGTTTCACAGTTTGAGATCTTTTCATACTCTTCTCCATTGATGGCATTATACAACATGTTTTTTGCTTTAGCATTCACCGTTGTGACAACAACTTGTTCATCAGTATAGTCATCTAGGTCAACTTGCTCTGATACCAATTGAAAGTACAGGGGGGAGGGGGGTTGAACTGTGATCAATAAAAATTAGTTGACCAGATATAGCTTTAGTCGACTAGGATCCACGCAGTTAACAATATGAAAGAAAATAAACCAAGCAAACTGAAACAAAGCAAGACACATTAGTTTTTATACTGGTTCGGTACCTGTGAGGTACTTACATCTAGTTTCCCTTGTGTCACAAGGGTTCTCTTAGATCTTCAATAACAACATTACAATGGTGATGGTTTTGATTCATTCACCATCCAACGATATTCAACAACAATAGCTTTTGACACAACTCCCTTTGTGTTCTATCTCTTCCTATCTTTTATGACACTTGTAAACTGAGAAATACAATGTTTGTACTAAGAACTAGAAAGGTTTAGAAAATAGATCGTGTAGTTGCGTGCCTTCCAATGACCTTATGCTTCTTCCTTTATTGTCTTGATATTTTTCTACTTCCATGGTTACTGGGATAGATCGAGCAATTTCAGGAATTCTTTTCCTTTTGTGAGTCATGTAATTCTAAGAGATAGACCCAAGGGTTGCCTCATGAATCTAGCTTGAGCTGGAAGTTAGATTCATTTCTCGTTCCTTGAGGATTGCTTCTTTGATTGGATATTCTCCAGGTTGATCTTGGTTGATTGCTTCAATCATGGAGTATTGCTGATATCTTCCTTGGTTTGGGCTTCCACTGAATCTTGGTGGTTGTTTTGCTTGTCCGAGATTTGCTCCAGTTTGCTGTCCGAGATTTGCTTCAGTTAGAAGGTTTGAAAGTCTTGATTGATTCCCTTTTATTTAGGCCGACAAATTTAGTTTTCAAGTAAAGCAATGGTTCAAGATACATAGCCGTTGAGTGGATCTTCATTCCTTTTAGTAATCTACATATACAAAATAACATTAGTCAATATTTCTTTATATTATTGATCATTATTAAAACATAGAGAGCATTATTATGGGTGTGACAATAGCTGCTTGGCCGTTGAATTGTGACCAACCAAAAAATGGTTTTCTGGTGACAGAAATATTGAAAATAGGTCTGGTTGTGAGGGAATAGAAGAAACGCGAGGAGCTAGTGAGTGCATCCACCATTGGGAATGTTGTGAGAAAGTTAATGGCATTAGAAGAAGGTGATGTGATTAGAAAAAGAGCAAAAGAATTAGGAGCAGTAGTAAGGCAGTCCACAGAGAAATGGGGCACTTTTCGAATGGAGTTAGATTCTTTCATTGCTCATATCACCAGAAAGACTTGTTTCTTACAAGAAACTTGCTATGGTTCCTGATTTTTCTTATCCAGTCTTTATTTCTCTTTTCAAGTTTCGGTTTACTTTTTCAAGTTTTTCAATCATGTTTGAATTCTCTATTTGTAGCTCAGACTAAATCATATAAAATTTCTGAAATGATCTTGGAATGCTTCAGTACTATCTGAAACTCTTCATCCATATTTGGTTATACGACTATATGATTTTGACGTACCGGGAGGTCAGGGGTTCAAGCTGTGGAAGCAGATTCTTGCAAAAATACAGGATAAGACTGTGCAGGATAGACCTTGTGGTCCGGCCTTTCCCTGAACGGCCGGACTCCGCACATAGCGGGAGCTTCATGCACTGGTCTGCCCTCTACATGGTGATGTGCCGTAGAATTTCGGCACATTTGATACCAATTACATAGACTTTAGTTCATCTTTCAATGCATTTTGAGTCAATTCTTATGAAGTTTTGATGTTTTGTAGTGTATGAGGCTTGACGACCCAAAAACACGAAAAAGATGTCAAAAAATATGAAAGAGCAGAAATGAGGCAATTATCCGGTCTCACAAATCATATGCAGACTGCATAACCATTCCAGAATGAAGCATATGTCTGCATTGAAGAGGTGAAAATGCGGTCCGCATAGTGACCACATAACTGGGATCAAGAAAGCTGAAAAGACACTTCTGCAGAGGAATATGCGATCGCATAACGGTTATGCAGACCGCATAACTGACATGCAACCAAGAATTGGGTTTAGCGATTTGGGATTATGTGATGGATTCGAAGTTATGCGGACCGCATACGTGATCTGCGACTAGTGTGCGGTCGCATAACTGCTCTGCGGGGTCATATTTGTCCAATTTTGGCTCCGACTTTTAGCCCACTATATATAGATTTATTAGGGTTTTTGTGGGTCATCTTCTCTGAAAAGAGACTACAATTAAAGGCATTGAATATTCATTCTTTTGGAAGCTTTAGAAGAAAGACTCTTGCACTTTTGTAAGCATTATGACTTTAAATATTGTTTTGTGTTTGTATTTTAGTATGAGTGACTAGTTTTAAATACTAAGGTTGTGGCCCCTAAATGGGTGTAATGCTAATGGGTGTTTATCATTGAATATACATATAATAGTTGGTTGATATTTATTCATTTCTCATTCTTTATTTATTGTTGGTGGTTGCAAACATTAACAAGTGTCATTTTACTCTTTCTTTACTTGAAAAAGTGGGTTAAGGTTTGGTAGAAATGAATATTAAAAACTCAAGGCTTTAAACCTTGTTTAATAGAATCGCTTCGGAATAAGTGGATTCTATTTGGCATAAATTGATTATTCTTAATTGCAACTCTTTTATAGTTGAAAAAATCATAAAGAGGAAATACTACCCAATTATTGAAAAATATTGGGTAGTCATTTAGAAATCATTTGCATATAAAATGACCTCCCATTAGAAATATATCATATTAACACTGATAGCATTACATTCCATTGAAGGGGACACAACCTTGGTTTCTTTAATCAAATTAATTACAATCTTACAAAATTATACTTGTCTTCATTTCACTCAATTACAACAATCATTTTTGCTAAGGGAATAGAATTACGATTTAAGTCAAGCTTCACACTGCTCAAGTAATCTTTTCACACCTATTCTCTGTGGGATTCAACCCCAACCTAGTTGGGTTATTATATTTGACATCGACCGCTTTACACTATTTATTAAAGTATAATTTGAGCGTATCAAATTTTGGCGCCGTTGCTGGGGAATATTGTTTTGAAATTACTAATTAGTCTGTACTTCACTTTACATATTTTCTATTCCATCACACGTTGCTTTCTTTGCTTGGTGTGCTAGGTAAACATGGCCGATTATGAGGAAGAAGAGAATTCCTTTGTGGATATTGAGGAATATATTGAGGATACCAACGCCATTGTTCCTCCGCGAGTTGATGCTTCTACCTTCAATGTAGAACATGGTCTAATCCTAATGCTCAAGGCAGAAGGATTATTCAGAAACTCTACTGATGATGATACAACACAACACCTTAGAAACTTCATGGGTATGTTTTAAATGCATAAGTAGAACAATGTGACAAATGATGCCCTGAGACTGCAGGTATTCAAGTACTCATTAGCTCGAGAGGCAAGAAAATGGATTCAAAATCTACCTCCTCATGGCCTGAACTCTTCCGTGCTTTCTTAGCCAAATGGTTCCCACAAATCAAGAAATAGGAGCTTAGAGATAAAATCTTCTTCTTCAAACAACTACCAGGAGAACACTTACATGAGGCATGACTGTTGCAAGCTATACTTAGTGAGGTCGCCGAATCATGGTTTTCCGGATACAATCTTGTTGGAGAAATTTTACATGGGTTTGGATCCATTGAACCAATCCATAGCTAAAAATGAGGCAGATGGATCTTTCATGGACAAAACATTCCCAAGGATTACACAGATTCTAGACAAGATGGCCGAGCACAACCAAGCTTGGCACTCAGAAGATACCACAAGTGGAATTGCATACGGTACTCCCTCTCTAACCAATATGATTAAAGACAACCAAGAGAGAGACCAAGTGATTTCTGTTCTTGCCACCAACATTAATGTGTTAACCATGATGTTTACGGAAATTCAGACGAAGAAAGTAAATGTTGTGGAAGACATGCAATCCATGGTGAATCAAGAGTGCGAGGAAGCAAACTATGTCCATAATTCTCAAGGTGGTTATCACCAACAAAATCAATGGAGGCCAAACCCGCAAGGGCAAAGCCATCAACAGTGGCACAATCATCAAGGTGGGTCAAGTCAAGGTAATTGGAGCAACAACAATGCAACCCGAAGTTCAAACCCCTATGTTCAGCCAAAGGGGAAATACTCTAACTCCTCGCAATATAAGGAAGGTTCTTCAAGTGAGTCCAAGTTGGTGGGAATTCTTGAAAGAATTTTGCAAAATTAAGAAATATGCGACACTACAATGAAAAACATGGCCGAACTTTTGGGGTCACACACCACTTCCATACAAAATCTTGAAATGAAAATGCGAGATTTTTCAAGAGAGCAAAATCCCAAGCTAAAGGGCACACTCCCAAGTGACACAATTGCCAACCCTAAAGGTAATGGGAGTGGTCCAACTTCTCATTGCATGGCAATCACCACGCGAAGCGGGAAGGCACTTCAAGGAGAAAATGAACAGGTGGTTGGAGTAGATGATCTTGAGCAAGAGGTTGAGGCACAAGTCGAAGTGCTAACTGTTGTTGAAGTTGAAAATCTCCCAAAAAAATTGAAAGCCCGAGAAGCACACCATGATGAGGTAAAGGAAAAGGTGAAAGAGGCCCCAAAATCTCTAGCACCAATTCCTCGACCTACCCTTCCGTTTCCTCAAAGACTTGTTAGGAGGGTGGATGATAGCAAGTTCGAGAAGTTTTATGACATTCTAAAGCAATTGTCGGTGAACATACATTTTATAAGCCTTCCAAGAGATGTCGGGATTTGCTAAATACTTAAAGGACTTGATAACCAAGAAAATATCCACCAAGAATGAAGTGGTGAGTGTGACTCACCGAGTTAGTTCCATTACTGCAACAATAACCGTCGAAAAGAAAGAAGACCCGGGAGCATTCACCATCCCATGTACTATTGGCTTGCGAGATTTTGCAAGGGCTCTTTGTGACAATGGGGCTAGCATTAACTCGATGCCTCTTGCGATTTACAATCACGCGGGGTTAATCTTGCTGAGACCTACAAGTATGAGATTGAAAATGATCGATCGTTCAATCAAAAGACCAGTGGGAATTGTTGATGATGTCCTAGTTAAAGTGGGAAAGTTCCTCCTTCTGGCCGATTTTGTGATCCTTCACTGTGCCGTTGATAAAGAAATTCCTATCATACTGGGGAGACCATTCCTTGCTACCGAAAGAGCACTTATGGATTCAGAACAAAATGAGATCAAGTTCTGAGTTAATGATGAAGAGGTCACCTTTCAAGAAAGTAAGGGTATGAAGTTGCCACATGCAAATGAAAGAATATCAGTCATTGATGTTGTTGATGAGGTAGATGATGGAAGTGATATGAAGATGGAAGAAGAGTTCTTAGGTGAGGCCTTGGCGGCGATATTAGTAAATTTTGATGGTGAAGACATGGAGTGGTACATGGAAGCGGTGAATGCATTAGAAGGACGTGGTCCTACACTTATGCACCAAAGAAGCTCTCTCTTGACTTAGAGAATAGAGCGACTCCCCTAGCAAAGCCTTCAATTATTAAGCTGCCACAACTTGAACTCAAGCCACTTCCACCACATTTGAGGTATAAATTTCCTTGCTCCAATGATACTTTACCTATAATAATTTTTTGGTTGTTAAATGATGTGCAGGTAGGTCATTTATTGAATTTCCTAAGGGAACACCAACAAGACATTGAGTGGACAATAGCGGATATCCGAGGGATTCCCGCCGGAATTTGTGAGCACAAAATACAATTGGAGAAAGGAATCAAGCCTAGTGTGGAGCACCAAAGAAAATTAAACCCATCCATGCAAGAGGTGGTGAAGAAGAAAATTATCAAGTGGTTAGATGCCGGGGTAGTCTACCCCATCGCCGATAGTTCTTGGGTGAGCCTGGTGCAATGTGTGCCGAAGAAAAGAGGCATGATCATGATCCAACATGAGAAAAACGAGCTCATCCCAAAAAGAACTATGACCGGATGGAGAGTTTGCATGGACTACCAGAAGCTCAACAGTGCCACTTGAAAAGACCATTTCCATATGCCTTTTATTGATCAAATACTTGATCGGCTAGTGGGAAGGTTATTTTATTGCTTCTTGGATGGATAAACCGACTATAACCAAATCAACATTGCATTGGAATATCAAGAGAAGACAACTTTCACATGTCCATATGGGATCTTTGCCTTTAGCCGGATGCCATTTGGGCTATGTAATGCTCCGACTACCTCCAACGGTGCATAATGTAAATTTTCTTGGACATGATGGAAGATTTCTTAGAGGTGTTTATGGATGAATTCTCGGTAGGGGATGATTTCTTTGAGCATTGTCTTGACAACCTTAGACAAGTGCTCCAAAGGTGTAAAGAAACAAACCTTGTGCTAAACTGGGAGAAATGTCACTTCATGGTGGATGAGGGCAGTGTCTTGAGACACAAAATTTCTAAACAAGGCATAGAGGTTGACCAGGACAAGATTGAAATTATTTCCAAGCTTCCTCCACCCACTTCCGTAAAAGGTGTCCGAAGCTTTTTGGGGTGCGCTGGCTTCTATAGGCGTTTTATCAAGGACTTCTCCAAAATTGAAAACCCCATGTGCAAGCTCCTTGAAAAAGATGCCAAATTTAAATTGGATGAGAAGTGTCTCAAGGCATTTGAGAAATTGAAAGAGAAGCTCACCACAACACATATTATTGTCACACTGGATTGGTCTCTTCCATTTGAACTCATGTGTGACGCCAGTGGTATAGCTATTGGTGCGGTGCTTGGTCAACGGCATAACAAAGTCCTTCATCTTGTCTACTATGCAAGAAAGACACTCAATGGTGCTCAAGTGAATTATACTGTGACCGAGCAAGAACTTCTTGCCATTGTCTATGCTTTTGAGAAATTTCGGGCCTATTTGTTGGGATCCAAGGTGATAGTCTACATTTATCATGCTTCTCTTCACTATCTTATGGTGAAGAAGGATGCCAATCCACGATTGATTTGTTGGGTCATTTTATTGCAAGAGTTTGACTTTGAAGTCAAGGATCGAAAAGGAACAGAAAATCAAGTTGCGGATCACCTATCTAGGCTTGAAGAAGCAGTGAGGCCAAAAGAGAACTTTGAAATCAATGATGCATTTCCAAATGAGCACATATTGGCTTTGTCCAACACATTCGATCCTTGGTATGCCGATATTGCTAACTACTTGGTTAGCGACCTTGTCCCCGATGGATTGGAAACATATCAAAATAAAAAGTTATTGCGGGAATGTAGGCAATACTATTGGGAGGAGCCCTTCTTGTTTCTTATTTGCACCGACAACATCATTCGACGGTGTGTTCCGGAAGATGAGATAATTCCAATTCTCAAGGCATGCCATGACTCACCGGTTGGGGGTCATCAAGGAGGAAACCGAACAGCAGCAAAGGTGCTTGAATGTGGCTACTATTGGACATTGATATACCATGATGCAAATAAAATGGTCAAGGCTTGTGATCAATGTCAAAGGAAAGGATCAATTCCTAAAAGGCATGAGATTCCTATGAATCTTTTAATGGAGGTCGAAATCTTTGATGTGTGGGGGATCGATTTCATGGGTCCCTTTGTAAGTTCTTATGGCATGAAATATATCCTAGTGGCAGTGGACTATGTCTCAAAGTGGGTCGAGGCAATTACCTTACCCAACAATGAGGCGAGGAGTGTGACCATATTCTTAAGGAAGAACATGTTCACACGGTTTAGTACTCCCCGGGCCATCCATAGCGAAGGTGGTTCTCATTTCCGCAACAAGTCTTTCACCGGGCTGCTCGAAAATTATGGTGTCAAGCACAAGGTGGCCACTCCTTATCATCCTCAGTCGAGTGGTCAAGTCGAAGTTTCCATCAGGGATATTAAGAACATCCTACCCAAAACTATCAATGCAAATAGGACCGACTGGTCAAGGAAGCTAGATGATGTGTTATGGGCATATCACACAACATTTAAGACTCTTATTGGCACTTCACTGTACCACTTAGTCTTTGGTAAGGCGTGTCATTTGCCCGTGGATCTTGAACTCAAAGCCATGTAGGCTTTGAAAAAGTTGAATCTTGATTGTGCCAAAGCTTCTAATATAATAATGACACAACTCAATGAGATGGAAGAATTCCGATTCCATGACTATGAGAGTGCATCCATGTATAAGGAAAGAATGAATTTTGTTCATGACAAGAAGATACTGAAGCGGGAGTTCAAATTTGGTGACTTGGTCTTTCTCTTCAACTCAAGACTCAAGTTATTTCCGGGCAAACCCAAATCAAAATGGTCTGGCCCGTTCAAAGTTGTGAATTCATCCCCTTTCGGAGCTATTGAATTAGAGTCGGAGACGGACTTCGAACTTTCAAAGTAAATTGCCAACGGGTTAAGCATTACTTGGGCGCAACAAGAGACAAGCACTTGGTAGAGAAATTTTCTCTCAAGGATGGTCCACCCACCACCACTGAGTAGCCCAAAAGAGACCAACATTGTCGTGCCGCAACCTTAAATCAAGCGCTTCTTGGGAGGCAACCCATGTGTGGTAACATTTGTTTTGTTAATTTTCCTTTTCTGCAGGCTTAGTCATAAGTGTCGAACAAGTTGACGTGTGTATTAGATTGAAAGTAGCCCAAATTACCATGAAACAAGGTGCAAGGATTGAGGCAAGTGAAGGAAAAAGAAAAAAAAATGATGATGAATCAGGGATTTGCGGCAACTATGCGGTCGCATAATGACTTTTCGAACCGCATAGTGACCGCAGACACT
Source organism: Nicotiana paniculata (assembly GCA_005239505.1). Lineage (NCBI taxonomy): Eukaryota > Viridiplantae > Streptophyta > Magnoliopsida > Solanales > Solanaceae > Nicotiana > Nicotiana paniculata. Next base: position 27,000 of record ML303175.1, read on the forward strand.
ATCAGTGAATTTGGGGAGCTAGGTCTGCAACAATGCGGGGATTATTTAAATTATGCGGTCCGCATAGTAAGTAAGCGACCGAAAAGTGCATCGCAGAAGGGAGGTAAATAACTCAGCCCTAATATCATCGCATAACACTTATGCGACTACATAAAGTGTTATGCAATCACTTGCCCATCACAAATCGCCCAGGTACACCTACAGACCCTTCGCATATTGTCAGCTCCCTCGCACATAAGCACTTAACATTTCTCACAGAATCAAAAATTACAAAAAAAAAAAAATAAATAAATAAAATAAAAAATTAATCCCGCACAAAGCTCATACAACAAAGATCGGCACTAAGGAATTCATCTTGCTCGTAACTCTTATCTCATATTCGTCTTTCCCCGATCTCTAGTATGTGCTTTTTTTTTCTTTCTTTCTTTCTTTCTTTCTGGTGGATTCATTACTTAGTTGTCCAGTACTTGAGCTCCTTAGCTCATGTTTGTTTCCAAAACGTGTGCGTTAGGAACCGGTGAGGGAAATTTGTGGATGAATCGTTTCCTTAGAGTGATAGAAATTGTTAAGGGGAGGTGCTTGAACATTGAGGAAGATGACTTTTGTGGTCTTCATAGTTTGTTTTCGGTCCGCAAAGTCACCGCAAAAAGAAACCCTAGATGGCCTAATCTAAATGCAAAAATGCAAAGGCATATGTGACTGCAGAAGTGCTTTACAGACCGCATAGCTACCGCAAACACGGTCAGGTGAATTGGTTTTTAAGGACAAAATATGCGATCTCTTTGCGGTCGTAAAACCTATTTGCGATGGTTTTTGCGATCGCATAAATTCTTCTGTGTGGAGTGTGTAATTATGCGATGAGTTTGCGATCCGTAGAACCCATCGCATAACTTGTTTAATTCTGCTAATTGTCATCTACATGATTTTATGCTATGACTATCACCCACACACTGTTTTATTGCTGAAATGGCACCAAGGAAAGCTATTGCATCGCAGTCACCACCCGCTCGTGGAAAGAAAGGCGCCACTGTGAGCCAACAAACAAAACATGCTAAACGTCCACAATGAGAAACCACCCGCAACACTGCTGAGAACTCCTCCCAGTCAGAAGAGGAGGGGGCACAAATTGACATCTTGCCATCAGTTGATCTACAAGCTGAGGCAAGGCGGAAGAGTGGGGAAGATTTGAGGTTCGGGGTCGCACGCTCATGGAACCTATACAAAGAGGGGATAAAGAAGAGGAACATTCTTGAGGAGAAGCAATTGAACCTGAACAGTCTGAAAGAGAACTACCCACACATAATTGAGAACATTCAGAAGAGAAAATAGTGATTCTTCACTGATTCCTTATATTACTACAATGAAACAATTGTGAGGGAGTTCTACGCTTCCTATACTGCCTCAAGAAATGCTGAGCAAATGAGGAATAAGATATTTCTGGACTCCGTTCTAGTTCGAGGGGTTCAGGTTCTCTGTGATGCGGGCACTATCAATGATCTATTCTTTGAGGACTGGTCATCAGGCACATCGGAATATGATGCAAAAGTTACCAACAAAGATAACGATCGTGCTTGGATCGCATCCATCATAGCAAAGGGGACCTCCTCCTGGATTGACCCACTCCACAAGATTTACAAACGGGATCTTACCCAGGAGGCCCGATATTGACTCAACATTGTTTTCTCCCGTCTGATTCCGAGTAGGAATGGGATAGACATCAACATTGAAAAGGCCCTCATCATTGCATGCATCATGTAGGGAATCAAGATTGATGTGGGAAACATCATCTTCAAGGAGCTAGGAATCAGGGGTAACCAAAAGCAAACCTCTCTTCCTTTCCCATGTTTGATCACAGCTCTTTGCAAAGTTGTAAACAATCCCTTTGTTCCAAAGCATGATCATTTTGAGAAGGCTCTCCAGTGCATTGACATCACTCGGATAAGTGATGCAGTAGACATGGAGACAGACATCCAGCTTGAGACCTCACTCATTCCATCATCAGATTCACCAGCACCTACTCATGCTTCTCCATCACTGCCTGACACTCATGCTGCTCCTAATGATCCAGATGCTTCCTCATCCATTCCTCGACCAAGCAGTGCACAACCACCTATTCCCCTTCCAGCTACCTCAAAGGTGGGTCAACTAGCCCAACATGCCACTGCCAAGGTGGACAGGCTGACGAAGGAGCTCCCCAATCTCATCAGGCAAGCCTTGGCACCTATCCAAGCTTTGGTGAATGTGCTTCAACAACAACATAAATCATTTGAAGATCGCCTTACACACTTTGAAGTGAGACTTGAAAAGGTCGAGCAAGGCGAGGTGGGAGATATGCCACAACTTAGGAAGGATGTTAGTTAGCTGAAAATGGAGTTGCACAAGATGCAACACTTGGAATTTGATCTAACGTCCCTCCTTTCGGAGGGGGGTAAGCAGGGTTATGACACTTCCATTCCGGGATTTGATTTGGACTTCTCAAACCTAATGACAGCCCCGGAGGCACAGGGCACTGAGACGTCAAAGACTCCAGCTCCCATTATCCACATTGACACTCTTTCTGAGGAGGATTCCGAAAAGTCGGAAGGAGAATCTGATGATGAGGAGACAGATGAGGACGCCGTGGAGGAGGAGACTGAGGGTCACCGAGATTATAAGGTTAAGCAGGTAGCTGCTTCTACAGCAGATGCTCCTCCAGAGGCTCAGGTTGTAGAGGACGCGGACGTGCAAAGAGCAATTGCACGTTCACTTGCTGACATGGTCGCCAAGGCACATCCAGTGACCCCACAGGAACCACTGGGATAGTCCAGCAGCTCCCAGATGCATACTTCAGCTTCCCAGCAGGATCCTACTCCATTCAGAGACCACTACCACACAGTTTGATTCCACAATTGCCCAGCATGCTTTCGATCCTCCGAGCGCTTAGTGCGCTCCAGGAAGCACCCTAAACTTTGCTTTTAAATTTTTATGCATTGGGGACAATGCATTCTCTTATGTTGGGGGCGGGGTAGATATTTTGTGTAAATAGTTGTATGAAATTATGCAAAAAAAAATTTGTGGTATAGACTGATAGCTAGTTGTGAATACCCCTTGGTTTTTCTTCGCCGTGTTTTTTTCCAAGGGTGTAATAGTAGAACCATGGCAGTAGCATGGAAAGTTTTGACTTGTTTTGTGTGATTTTATAGTTTCAAGCATGTAAGGAAAGTTTTTTCAATAAATTGTACCCTGCCTTCTTTGGTATATAAAAAAACCCAAAAGATTTTACTCATTCTTGTGAACTTGAGGCTCGCTCTTTGACTTCATGTTTACTCAGAATCTTACATATCATATGATGCAAGCTGTGAGTTTCCTTGCGTTCACTTGAGGGCTAAAACTATGTTGAGTCGAACAGTTCATGTGTCGTGAGCGAGTGAGGATTTGTGTAAATAATGTGCATGCTTAACTTGTGATGTCTAGAACTTGTCCGGTTGGTTTCTTTGTGAAAATATCAGGCTAATGATTGGATGCTAAGATGATATTAGGCTATGTTTGTAATTTCTAGCTAACCTTGACCAAAAATTGGCCTCCCTGGTACATAAATTACCCTAGTTACCCCCGTTGAGCCTTTAGCCTTTTCTTTGGTTACCACATTATAAATCTTTACCCCATTTTGAAATAATTCCTTCTTTTTGAACCTAACCCACCTTGAACGAGTAAGAATGAGGCTAAAAGCCTAAGTTGGGGGTGCCGGTACAAAGTGGAAATTGGAAAGGTTGACACTGTGGGTAGTATAAAAAAAATGCTATGCAAAGAGGTTTGAAGAAACATGGAGAAATGGGGTCTTGTATAAATTGAAGAAACACTTTGAGGTGATTCAATGCCGGTAACTCGAGGTCAATAAATGCTATGCAGTAAAGAAGCAAAGTATATGTAGAGTTCAAGGAGGGTATAGCCACTATGTTCCCAGATATTCGTCCAACCCATCCCGGAGCCTACATTACAACCTGTGAAAAGTCCTAGGTAATCTACAACAAATCATTCGTGAGATAACAACAAGTTAAAATACGGGCAAGCATATGGACTGATACTTGTAACATGTAGCTTTCGTTTCGAGTGAAAGAGTGTTTGATTGCATCCCCGGTAAATATGTGTGAGTTGGGGATTTTCTTTGTTGTGAGCACGATTGAACTGCAAGGTTTAACAAAAGTTAGGTTCTTGAGTAGAATGCAAGTGCACTTGGCTGAGAGTAATATTTTGTCAGTTTGGTCGAGGCTCAAAGTTCACAAGCTCATTAGCCGCTTTGTTAAGTGATAATAGTCTTTCAGAAAGGGTAAATAAATGAAGTTACATGCTTGTTAACTGAAAGTTAAAACCATCTACGATCACTACTGTTTCATGACTTCGGTAAGAGTTTAGGATAGTTTAATTCTTCTTCTAGTTGCTTGAGGACAAGCAACAGTTTAAGTCGGGGATGTTGATGTGCCGTAGAATTTCGACACATTTGATACCGATTATATAGACTTTAGTTCATCTTTCAATGCATTTTGAGTCAATTCTTATGAAGTTTTGATTTTTTGTAGTGTATGAGGCTTGACGACCCAAAAACACGGAAAAGAAGTCAAAAAGTATCAAAAGAGCATAAATGAGGCAATTATGCGGTCGCATAAATCATATGCAGACCGCATAGCCATCGCAGAATGAAGCAGATGTCTGGGAAATTGAGGAGGTGAAAATGTGGTCGCATAACACTTATGCGGTCCGGTGACCGCATAACTGGGATCATAGAAGCTGAAAGGGCACTTCTGCAAAGGAACATAAGGTTGCATAATGGTTATGCGGACCGCATAACTGACATGCGGCCAAGAATTGGGTTTAGAGATTTCACTACTAAAAATTCGGAAAAAACAACCACAAAAAAGTAACCAAAGTTGGTCCCTAAACAGTGAAAAGCGACCAAACAGGCTTGGTCGCTATTTTGTTGGTCCCCTTACTATAGAGATCAAAGTTGGCCGCTAATTAGCGACCAACTTTAGTCTCTATGTTAAATTGACCAAATATTCCGGGTATCAAAAAAGAGACCAACTTTGGTTGCTATATTATTTTAATAATATAAATTTAGCGACCAAATTTGGTCTCTATTTTTAAATTATGTATTTATTTATTTATTTATTTATTATTATACAAAATATAGCGACCAACTTTGGTCTGAAAATAAAAATAATATTTTAAAATCTGGAAAATAGCTACCACAGTTGGTCGCTATTTTATTAATTTATTTAATTTGTTTTAAACAGAAGCGACCACAATTGGTCGTTAATTTCCAAAAAATAATTTTTTTACTAATTTATTTAATTTGTTTTAAACCAAAGTGACCACAATTGGTCGCTAATTTCCAAAAAAAAATATTTTTTAATAACATAGCGACCAAAGTTGGTCGCTATTCTGGAAATCTGGGTTTAATAGCGACCAACTTTGGTCGCTATTCTGAAAATCAGGGTTTAATAGCAACCAACTTTGGTCGCTTTTCTTGGTTTTATTTTGGCAGAAACTGCCTATTTTGGCAGCCACACCACCTGCCAGCATACCAATTCCTATTACAACAACAATACTAACAATAACAATACGAACTAACAACACAACAACAACAACATTAAAACTAATATTAAAACCAACAACGTATAAAGTTCAATAAAACTAACACATTTAACGAACAAAACTAAGTTAACACTTATTACAAGCCCATTCCAAAACGGACCAAAGTTCTATTGTCTAGTTCAAAGTATATAAAAGTACTCAATGACTGTTTCATTCTATATCATTATCATCATCGTCTGATAAGAGGGAGGAGTATCTTCTACTCTCCTCTTTCCCTTCTTATCCTTTCCTTTACCCCGAGAACCCCTAGGGTCATCGTTACCTCGACCCTTGCCTGTCATCTACATAAAAATTACATATTTAGATTGAAACATATAATAAAATAGCTATAAAATGAGAAGTAGTAAAGAAACTAACTTTTTAAAGCTCATTGACATATTGTTCCTCGTCCGAGGATTCTTCTTCCGAACTAGTTTGTGCTTCATCAGTTGATTCTTCTTCAACATTTTCTATTATTGTTACTTCATCTATGTCAACTTCTTCCAATATCTGTGCAGGATGTTCTAAATCATTTTTTAAAAGTTCGTCCACTATTTGGTGAACACTGGAGATATTGTTTTGATAAGCAACATCTAACTATTCTCGACTTCCACCCTACCTACAGGTTTAGTTTTAATTACAACCCACCAATCTGACTTATTCCGCCGCAATGGATAAGGAGCATATTACACTTGCCTAACATTATGTGCAATAATGAAAGGATCATAGCATTATACTCCCTCGTATGATTAACCTCAATTATGTTGTATTGGTTGTGTACTCTTGTACCTCTTGTTGGATGTGGGTCAAACCACTTGCATCTAAAGAGTATTAATTTCTTATATGGATAACCAGTATATTCTAGTTCAATTATTTCTTTGAGCACACCGTAGTAATCAATATCTCCAACTTGGTTGTCATCACCTCTTGAACCCACACCCCGCAGTTGTTGCTATTTTTATTTTTAGAGCAATGCTCTGTATGAAACTTGTAACCATTCACAACGTACTTAGACACTGTTCTGACCTGAGGCCAAGGTCCCCAAGATATATCTTTCAAAAATTGATTTACACCATTATTTGGTTAATTTACCTACATATTGTTAAAAAAAAAATTCATAAGTTAGTGTAACTTCCAAACACTGTTTACCTACATAGTGTTAGAATATTATATGGATAAACTTACAACTTGTTTGAACCACGTATCAAATCCCGTATATACAGCATCTTGGCCAAATTGACCCACAAAGTGACTCTGACACATCAAATATTTTTAGTAGTTGCATTGAGATGTAATCAAATTAAATTAATTACTTGATAACTACTAAATCAATACTTACTTGAGAAACGGTGTAACTTCGGGGAAATTTAGTAACATATGAAGTGTAGCTGACTTGTACTTCATATCACTCAAACTTCTCTTTCTAACATCCTTAGAACATCGGCCTGGTTGATTGAATATGGACATAGGCGGATATAATGGATCATTCACACATTGGACCGTGTTCCTATTGGGCCTATTCCTAGCACATCTCACCTTACTCTCAAAATAATAAGAGCAAAAATGAGAAGTTTCCTTTGCAAGATAAGCTTCGCATATAGATCCTTCTATCCTATTCCTCTGCTTAACAAATTGTTTGCATTTGCCAATTGTCCTACATAATTTCAGGTTAGCCAAGAACATTCTAATAACACAGAAATTTACATGAAACTTATAATATTACCTCTCAAAGGGATACATCCATCTGCATTGAACAGGCCCTCCAAGTCTTGCCTCGTGTACAAGGTGGATGGGAAGGTGTTCCATCACATCAAAAAAGCCACATGGAAGTATCTTTTCCAGCTTCGTAGATGTTACACGAATGTTCTGATCCATCCGGATTAGGTTTTCTTCCCTTAATGTGGAAGAACACAAGTCCTTGAAAAAGAAACTAATCTCTGTGACGGGTTTCCAGATTCTTTCAGGAAAACCACAAAATGCAATAGGCACTAAGGTCTCCATGAAAAAAATGACAGTCATGACTTTTCAAATGGCTCAACTTCCCTACCTCCATATTAACTTTTTTTCCAAGATTCGACNTAGCCTTCGGGTTATCCTTTGTCTTACCTTTAACATCCATCACTATGTTGAACAAATTGTCAAAATAATTCTTCTCAATATGCATGACATCAAGGTTATGACGGAGAAGATTATCCTTCCAATAAGGCAACTCCCAAAATATACTCTATTTCTTCCAATTATGACGATGGACGTATCCGGGGAATTTATAAGGTGGAACATTAGTAGCTTTACTGAATTGCTGGACCCTCTCCCAAATTTCCTCACCTGATAGTATCGGAGGTGGAGAATCAAGCTCCACTGTATTTTTTTTAATGCATTTCTCATCCTTCTAAACGCATGATCATGAGTCAAGAATCGACGATGACAGTCAAACCATGATTGCTTTCGGCCATGTTTCAAAGTGAACGCTTTTGTATGTTCCATGCAGTACGGACAAGCTAGCCTACCAGCAGTCATCCACCCAGACAACATTCCATACGCAGGAAAATCGTTAATTGTCCACATTATATTAGCACGCAAATTGAAATTCTGCTTGGTTGATATGTCATATGTTTCAACACCATCATACCACAATTCCTTCAACTCATCAATCAAAGGTTGCAAATATACATCAATCAAACTTTTCGGATTACGTGGACCGGGGATAATACAATTTAAGAATATATATAGACTAGTCATGCACAACTCGGGTGGTAGATTATAAGGTGTAATAAAGACAGACCAGCATGAATATGGTGTCACAGATACAAAAAAAGGCGTGAATCCATCCGCACACAGACCCAACCGAATGTTCCTTGGTTCACTAGCAAAATCTGGATATGTCCTATCAAAGTGTTTCCAAGCTTCTCCATCTGAAGGATGACACATAACACCTGGTGGTCTTCTATTTTCGAAGTGCCATCTCATATGAGAAGCAGAACTTTAAGAGGTAAATAATGCATCGCCTTGATAGCGACCATTTTTCCGCTGGAAAGCCTCTTGAAACGAGGCTTGTGGCAAAATTTACAACTGTTTAAATCTGCATTATCTTTATAATATAACATTCAACCACCTTCACAACAATCAATTCTCATTGACGAAATTCCTAACTTAGAAACCAATCTCTTTGCCTTATAGAAATCATCAAGTAAGCTGATATCAGGGTCAACTAGTTCAGTCATAAGGTCAATGAAAGAGTCCATGGCTGCCTGAGAAATATTCCAATCAGATTTTATACTTAGTAATATAACTGCAACAGACAACTCAGAGTGCGGACTTCCTTCCTTTAATGGATGATTAGCTTCCTCTAACTGTTTAAAAAAATGTTTTGCGTCATCATTAGGGGTTTGTTCAACGTTTTTAGTGGGCTCACTCCCAAATTGCATCCCAAAAGCATCCGCAACCATATCGTGCACTCTAGAATCATAATTTGTATTCTCCACCGACCTAATACTTTCACCCGCAACCATGTTATGAAATATTCCATTGCTACCATCGACTTCTCCATGATAAGTCCACACAAAGTAATTCGCTATAAACCCCTTCCTATAAAGATGAACTTTAACTTCCTC
>ML303176.1:0-36796 GCA_005239505.1 Nicotiana paniculata
ATATATATATATATATATATATTTGATATGGTATTTTGAGTGGAGAAAAAAAAAAAACAAAGCATTTAAAAGATTTAATTTTTTATGTTGTTTAAGGAAAATAATCATAAAGTTTGCTTGCCTTATAAAAAAAAAAAATCATAATTTTTTTTCCGACAATGAATCCATTAATTAGCTTTATTGACTTGTTTATGTAGAAGTGTAAGAATATTCAACGGAGCAAAATTAGTTTTGGTTAGCTGAATGGTTCTAAAAATAAATTGAAAAAAAAAGATTTGATCTTAATTTGGTGTTTCAAGGAAAAGATTTACAAAGATGGAACATTTCTGTAGGAATGGAGGTAAAGAAAGACCTTCAAAAAATTTGATTTTTATTATGTTTCTAAGGAAACAATGTATAAGGTTAGATAACAATTTTGTGATATTTGGTTGAGTGGAGTAAATGGAAAGCATAGAAAGATTTTCTTTAAAGATAGAAATTAATTTTGCACAAGAAAGAAGTTTATCTTTTTAGCATTTTAAGAATTAAGTGTACGAGAATTTATACTAAGTTGAGAAAATACGTGTATTTTTTTACATGGATATTTTAATGAAATAATAGTATATGTATTTATTTTGTATGGTACCACATGACCATGATAGTAAAGTATATTATAGTATGATATATAAAGTGTATTAAAAGTGAGTAGAGAGATATGAATTTGGACAAAGTCTTATAACTATAGTCATTTATTATTTTAGAAAGAGAATCTTTATGTGTCTTAAAGTGTCACGACCAAAATTCGAATTCAGGTCGTGATGACACCCAACACCGGAGTCGGGCAAGCCAACATCAGTTTACTAGCGAGATTTCTTTACTTATTTAAATATTTAAGTACTTGTCAAATTTAGATTTAGAAATCATTTAAAGAAAATGGTCAAGTGAATTGCAACTTGGTTAAATGAACTCAAATATCGTTTCCATCATATGTGGTATAGCAAAAATATTAGAAAACCCACTACGTGGGCCAAGACCTAGTATCACAAGTCCACAGGCGACTAGTGGAATATACGAAGTAGACAAAATAAATATACAACCGTTTGAAAGGAGTAGACATAAATATCAAAAGAAATAACAGAAACTCCATAGTGCTACTGAGGAACACCAGAAAGAGCAGCTCACCGTGTAGTCTAATCCAGAAAGTACTCTCACGATCGCGCTCCGGTATGATAACTAGATGCACCATCCTCAGAACCTGTACAATTAAGTATAGAAGCATAGCATGAGTACATATAAACAAATATGTACCCAATGAGTATCCCGTCTAAACTCGAAGAAGTAGTGACGAGAGGTAGACGTATTACTCACTAGGGTCGTTAGCAATAATATAATTAAACAGGTTTAATCACGATTAGCAATTATGGAAATCAAGTAGACATGGAATATCAAGTGTATGAACTACCACCTACCGCAAGTGCCAAATAAAAACATTAATAAAAGTACAAAGTCCCCTACCACATAGAACAATTCATTAGACAATATTAATAAGACTCCCAGTCAAATACATAGCAAATAATATGCCTAGGCGTACGGCTGAAGCGACGCAAAAATTAAACGTGCACTGCCGAAGGGTCGAACGACTCGAACCATAGATGCATCTATTACCCCGCTCGTAATCAATCGTGTGACGCGGTTGACATAATATAAGGCTACCCCGCTCACGAATCATACATGCGACACGGGTGCTCGTATACATACACAGAATTATCAGGAAATTCAGGAAATATAGAGTTCACACTTGGAAAACAAGAATCATGGCAACAACAAGATTTAATGTAACCTTCCATTTTCTCATGCTAGTTTCAAGGATAATAATCGACTAGGAATACATGCAGGGATACAAGTAAGGCATATANACATGCTTGTGAGTCCTAAAGACTACCCGACATGACTTAGTAGTAGCTACACACAGACTCTCATCACCTCGTGCGTGCGTAGCCCCCGCAAATAAGGATAATTCAATCATTTATAATTACCTATGGGGACAATTCCCTCTTACAAGGTTATAAATGAGACTCACCTCGCGTAGAACCTACTTCCCGGGTCAAGAACGCGCCCGAAACTCCAAACTCTACACCCGAGGACTCGAAACTAGTCAAATGTTATATAAATAAGTTATTATACACTCAAAAGTATGAAATTATCTTACTAGCTTAGCTAATTCATCTTTATTGAAGAAATACCAAAATACACCCCGGGCCCACATGCTCGAATTCCGGACATTTTCGAAGAAAACACTCACCCATAGCCTAAGGATCATAAATATATAGTTTTTACATGATTTCATGGTAGAAAGGTGGTGAAATTTCCTAAAGTTCATCAACCCTAGGTTTTCACCCTAACCCCTTTTATTTCCACTAATTAGATGTTAATATACCTAAGATTTAGTGTCATAATCTAACATTTAAATGGAAATTACTTACCTTTTAGTAGCTAGGACGAATACCCTCTTGAAAGCTCTCAAAATCGCCAATGGAGGAGAAGAAAAATGGTGAAAAAAGGTTAAGTCCCGAATTAAATGGGCTCACTGCCTTCAGTGACATCGCACCTGCGGCTCAAGGGCCGCACCTGCGATCCCGTACCTGCGAGCCATTGGTCGTACCTGCGGATTGTTGGCAAGGAGCCTGGGGATCGCACCTGCGGTAGGAATTCCGCACCAGCGGACCCGCTCCGGCGGAGAAGGGTTCACACCTGCGAAGGTAGGAATTTCCTCCTAGGAGTCGCACCTGCGAGGCCTCGACTGTAGGAGCGGTCTCACACCTGCGATCTCGGCAACCGCACCTGCGGTCACACCAGACTTGGTGCACCAGCAGATGAAACTGCTGGTTTTTGGCCCCGTTTGGTTTTCGGGAGGCACCTGGGCCCACCTGAACCCCCGTGCAATTATACCAAGAAGTCCTAAATCATATTACGGACTTGCTCGAGCCTTCGGAACACCCAAAAAAACACTAAAACTCGAAATCACTCCTCAAAACCCCCTAGAATCAAACTTAAGAATTTTCAAGTTCTTGAATTCGGTTTTAATGCGCCGAACCGACCTATACTACTCGGAATGACACCAAATTTTGCAAGAAAGTCATAAATGACATAAAAGAATTATTCCCGGTCTTGGAATTACATTCGGACCTCGATAACTCAAAAACACGTTCCAAACCAAATTATGAACTTAAGGAATCTCTATTTTCGCTATTTGGCATTGAAATGCTCCCAGGTCATCCAAAACCCATTCCAGACATACGCACCAGTCCGAAATCATCATACGAAGCTACTGGAATTGGCGAAACTCGATTCTGAGGTAGGTTACTCCGAATGTTGACCGAAGTGAAACTTGGCCTTAAAAGCCAAATCGTAAGGAACCAAGTGTTCCTATATTACTCTATACACTTCCAAATCCCGAACCACACGTCCCTGCAAGTCATGAATCACTGAAAGACACTACGGGAAGTCTTATTTAGGGGAACGAGGTGCAAATACGCAAAATGACCGGTCGGGTCGTTACATTCTCCACCTTTTAAACATACGTTCGTCCTCGAGCGGGTCTAGAATCATACCTGAAGTGCTTAATAAGTATGGATATCTGCTCCGCATGTCCTCCTCGGACTCCCAAGTCGCCTCCTCAACTGGTTGGCCTCTCCACTGGACCTTCACCGAACTCTATTGGACCTCAACTGGCGGTCCTGTCTGTCAATAATGGCAACTGGCTCCTCCTCGTAGCCCAACCTCTCATCCAACTGAATAGTGCTGAAATCAACCAAGTGAGAGAAGTCGGCGTGATATATCCGGAGCATGGATAAATGAAAGACCGTATGGACTCCCGATAAGTGGGGAGGTAGAGCAAGCTCATAAGCAACCTCTCCAACACGCCTTAATACCTCGAATGGACCTATAAATCTCGGGCTCAACGAAACCTTCAGCATGCCCTCTGAAATCTCGGGCTCATAAGAAACCTCTCCCGAATCTCGGGCTCATAAGCAACCTCTCCCGAATCTCATAATGACCTTCATCAGCGAAACCTTCAGCAGAACCTTATCGCCCTCCATAGATGACACATCACGTGCCCTCTGATCCGCGTAACTCTTCTGTCTGGACTGTGTTGTGCAGAGCCTCTCCTCTATCAACTTCACCTTCTGCAAGGCATCTCTCACTAGGTCCGTGCCATATAACTTAGCCTCGCCAGGCTCAAACCACCCGATAGGAGAACGACATTGCCGACCATATAAAGCCTCAAATGGATCCATCTCAATGCGAGACTGATAACTATTATTGTAAGCAAACTCGACCAAAGGCAAGAACTGGTCCCACTGACCCCCAAAATCAATCACACATGCTCTGAGCATGTCCTCCAATATCTGAACCGTACGCTCCGACTGACCATAAGTCTGCGGATGAAATGCTGTGCTGAGGTCTATCTGAGTACCCATCTCTCTATGCAATGCTCTCCAGAAGTGCGAGGTACACTGAGGACCTCGATCTGATATAACGGATACCGGCACATCATGCAACCGGACTATCCCTCGAATGTAAATCTTGGCTAGCCTCTCAGAAGTATAAGTAGTACTCACCGGAATAAAATGCGCCGATTTGGTCAATCTATCCACAATCATCCGAACCGCGTCAACCTTCCGCAAGGTCTGAGGCAACCCAACCACGAAGTTCATAGTGATACGCTCCCACTTCCACTCAGAAATTGGCATCTGCTGAAGTAGGCCTCCTGGCCTCTGGTGCTCATACTTAACCTGCGGGCAGTTAAGAAACCTAGCCACATACTCCACAATGTCTTTCTTCATTCGCCTCCACCAAAAATGCTGCTTCAGGTCACGATACATCTTCGTAGCACCAGGATGAACAGAATACCGTGAACTGTGCGCCTCCTCTAGAATCCTCTGCCTCAAGCTACCAACATTAGGAACACACGACCGACCCTGAAGTCTCAGAACACCATCCTCGCCAATAGTAACCTCCTTGGCACCACACTGAACCACTGTCTCCCGTAGCTCTGCCAAGCGTGGATCGTCATACTGCCGAGCCTTAATCTCCCCCAATAACGAAGACTGAGAAACTACATGAGCAAGAACTCTACGAGGCTCTGAAAGATCTAATCTCACCAAGAGATTAGCCAGGGATTGAATGTCCAAGGATAGAGGTCTCTCCTCCACTGCAATGAAAGACAAACTACCCATACTCTCCGCCTTCTTGCTCAAAGCATCTGCTACTATATTCGCCTTACCCGAATGATAAAGGATGGTGATATCATAATCCTTCAGCAACTCAAGCCACCTGTGCTGCCTCAAATTAAGATCCCTCTTCTTGAACAAGTGCTGCAAGCTGTGGTGGTCTGTATAAACCTCACAAGACACCCCATACATGTAATGCTTCCAAATCTTAAGAGCATGGACAATTGGTGCCAACTCCAAATCATGCACAGGATAATTCTTCTCATGAATCTTCAGCTGGCACGAAGCATAAGAAATAAATCTCCCTTCCTGCATCAACACACACCCCAAGCCAACACGTGAAGCGTCGCAATACACTGTAGATATCCCAGAACCGGAAGGAAATACCAAAACTGGTGCTGAGGTCAATGCTGTCCTGAGCATCTGAAAGCTCGCCTCACACTCGTCGGACCACCGAAATGGAGCATTCTTCTGAGTCAATCTGGTCAGCGGGGCAGAAATGGATGAAAAGCCCTCCACAAATCGCCGATAGTAGCCTGCTAGACCCAAGAAACTCCTGATATCTGTAGATGTAGTAGGACGTGGCCAACCCTTAACTGCCTCAATCTTCTTAGGATAAAACTTGATACTCTCTCCAGTTTCTACTGTCCCAAGAATGCCACGGAATCCAAGCAAAACTTACACTTGGAGAACTTAGCATATAGCTTATGTTCTCGCAAAGTCTGGAGCACAACTCTTAAATGCTGCTCGTGCTCTCCCAAGCTACATAAGTAAATCAAGATGTCATCAATGAAGACGATGAAAAAAGAATCAATATACGGCCTGAACACCCTATTCATCAAATCCATAAATGCTGCTGGAGCATTAGTCAAGCCAAAGGACATCACCAGGAACTCATAGTGGCTATATCTCGTACGAAAAGTAGTCTTCGGGACATCTGAGGCCCGAATCTTCAACTGATGATAGCCTGATCTCAATTCCATCTTAGAAAACACCCGGGCACCCTACAACGGTCGAATAAATCATCAATGCGCGGCAATGGATACTTGTTTTTGATGGCGACCTTGTTCAGCTGGCGGTAATCAATACACATTTGCATGGACCCATCCTTCTTCTTCACAAATAGAACTGGAGCACCCCACGGTGATATACTCAGTCTGATAAACCCCTTAGCCAACAACTCCTATAGATTCTCCTTCAACTCCTTCAACTCTTTAGGAGCCATACGGTACGGGGAATGGAAATAGGCTGAGCATCTGGAGCTAAATCAATGCAGAAATCAATGTCACAATCTGGAGGCATGCCTGGAAGGTCTGAAGGGAATACATCAACAAACTCTCAAACAACGGGCACTGAATCAATCGCCGAGACTCGGAGGTGGTGTACCGCACATAAGCAAGATACACCAAACAACCCTTCTCGACCATATGTCGAGCCTTCAGGAAGGAAATAACTCTACTGGCTGCACTAACCGAGGAACCTCTCTACTCCAGCCTAGGCAACTCAGGTATGGCCAAAGTAACCGTCTTGGCATGGCAATAAAAGATGGCATGATGAGGAGATAGCCAATCCATGCCCAGGATAATCTCAAAATCAACCATATCGAGCAATAAGAGGTCCGTTCTAGTCTCGAACCCACAGAATGTGATCACGCAAGATCGATAAATCCGGTCTACCACTACAGAATCACCAACGGGTGTGGATACATATATAGGAGAACCCAAGGACTCACGAGGAGCATCCAGAAAATAAGCAACCAAGGCTGACATATATGAATAAGTAGATCCTGGGTCAAATATCACTGATGCCTCTCTACCACGTACTGAAATAATACCTGTGATCACGGCATCTGAGGACACTGCATCTGCTCGGGCTGGAATGGCGTAGAATCTGGCTGGAGTACTTGAAGACCGACCTCCGCTAGACTGAATATGAGCTAGCTGAGCTCCCCCTACCTGGAATCTACCTCTGGGACGACCTCTACCAGCCTGCCCTCCACCTCTAGGTGGACGGGGCGCCGGTGCTGAGAATGCAGGCTGGTAACTCTGCTGAATAGCCTTGCCCCTAAGCCTGGGACAAGTCCTCTTCATATGGCCTGAATCCCCACACTCGTAACACCTCGCTGAAGGCATGGCCTGCTGCCCTGAAGATGAACCCTGAATAGCCGGGGGACGATGAGAACTCTCTGGTATGGCACTGAAGTAAGGACTAGGAGACCCCTGATGACCTGAATACCCACCGGAGGGACCCTGAATGGCTAGTGGGCGGTAAAAACTCTCCAGCATGGCACTGAAATAAGGTCTCACTGGAGCACCACGAGGAGGTGGTGGAGGAGCTGAATATGGAGGCCTGCTGGGCTGGCCTCTACTGAGCTGACCTCTACCCCTGGCTGGGGCACCTCTGAAATCATCAGAAAATCTAGCTCTCTTGTCCTGCTGACTTTGCTCTCTGCCCCTCGATCGGTAACCCTCAATCCGGTGAGCTATCTCGACCACAAGATGATAAGGAGTACCCATCTCCACCTCTCGGGCCATGTTGGCCCTAATACTGGAGTGTAGCCCAGCTACAAACCTCTGCACTCTCTCAGCACAAGTAGGAAGAATCATAAGGGCATGGCAGGACAACTCTGAAACCTGGCCTCGTAGTCTGTCACTGACATCTGCCCCTGCTCCAGCTGCACAAACTGGTACCGCAGCTCTTCCCTCTCGGAGGGTGGAATATACCTGTCCAGGAACAACTGAGTGAACTGCTCCCATGTGATAATAGGGGAACCTGCTGGCCTACCAAGGATAAATGACTACTACCATCTGCGGGCCCTGCCCTCTAGCTGGAAGGTAGTGAAGTCGACTCCATGAGATTCCAAAATCCTCATGTTATGCAGTCTGTCCCTGCACCTATCAATAAAGTCCTGGGCATCCTCTACTTTCTCACCTTCGAATACAGGAGGGTGCAAGCAAGTCCATCTATCAAGTAGCTTCTATGGATCGCCATCCGCAGCCGGTCTGAGCTCTGGTGCTGCTACTGTGGCTGTGCTCCACCCACGGGCAGAGTAGCCGGAGTATGATATACTGCCTCTGCATGAACTGCGATCTGAGCGGTAGGGGTTTGAACTCCCCCTCCCGCCTGAGAAGTGGTAGGATCCGCTGGAAATAAACCAGCCTGGGTCATAGTGTCAATGAACCGCATCATACGACCCATGATCTCCTGAAAAGCCTGGTGCAGTCATGAAATCTGTTGGGGCAGGATCTGCTGGAGGAACCTCATCCTTCTCCTCGATGATAGGATCCTCTGGGGGGTGCTAATGGAGAAACTATGGGACGCCCTCATCTCCTACCTCGGGCCGGTTCCCTCCATCAGCCTCTGCCACGGCCTCGGACAGCGGGGGTAGTGACATCTCCCGGGTCTGGAATATCAGCTGCCCGAGTCCTCACCATCTGTGAGAGAATATAAGAATGAGATTTAGTAAGACCATGAACTGCACGATAGAATAAGAACAAAGAGAGGTTTATTAACACCCTATAGCCTCCGAAAGATAAATACAGACATCTTCGTATCGATCCGCAAGACTCTACTAGGTTTGCCTGTGACTTGTGAGACCTACGTGAACCTAGAGCTCTGATGACATGTTGTCACGACCCGAATTCCAACTCAGGTCGTGATGGCACCCAACATCGGAGTCGGGCAAGCCAACATCAGTTTATTAGCGAGATTTATTTACTTATTTAAATATTTAAGTACTTGTCAAATTTAGATTTAGAAATCATTTAAAGAAGACAGTCAAGTGAATGAAACTTGGTTAAATGAACTCAAAATATCGTTGCTATCATATGTGGTATAGCAAAAATATTAGAAAACCCATTACGTGTGCCAAGACCTAGTGTCACAAGTTCGCGACTAGTGGAATATACAAAGTAGACAAAATAAATATACAACCGTCTGAAAGGAGTTGACAGAAATATCAAAAGAAATAGCAGAAACTCCACAGTGCTGCTGAGGAACGCCAGAGAGAGCAACTCACCGTGTAGTCTAATCCAGAAATTACTCTCACGATCGCGCTCCGGTATGATAACCAGATGCACCAGACTCAGAACCTGTACAATTAAGTACAGAAGCGTAGCATGAGTACATATAAACAAATATGTACTTAGTGAGTATCCCGTCTAAACTCGAAGAAGTAGTGATGAGAGGTAGACGTATTACTCACTAAGGTCGTTAGCAATAATATAATTAAACATGTTTAATCAGGATTAGAAATCATGGAAATCAAGTAGACATGGAATATCAAGTACATGAACTACCACCTACCGCAAGTGCCAAATAACAACATTAATAAAAGTTCGAAGTCTCCTACCACATAGAACAATTCATTTGACAATATTAATAAGACTCTCAGTCAAATACATAGCATATAGTATGCCGAGGCGTACAACCGAAGCGACGCAAAAATTAAATGCGCACTGCCGAAGGGTCAAACAGCTCGAACCGTAGATGCATCTATTACCCCGCTCGCGAATAGATCGTGCGACGCGATTGACATAATATAAGGCTACGGGCTACCCCGCTCACGAATCATACATGCGACATGGGTGCTCATATAAATACACAGAATTATCAGAAAATTCAGGAAATATAAAGTTCACACTTGGAAAACAAGAATCATGGCAACAACAAGATTTAATGTAACCTTCCATTTTCTCATGCTAGTTTCAAGGATAATAATCGACTAGGAATACATTCAGGGATACAAGTAAGGCATATAAGCATGCTTGGAGTCCTAAAGACTACCCGACATGACTTAGTAGTAGCTACGCACGGACTCTCGTCACCTCGTGCGTGCGTAGCCCCTGCAAATAAGGACAATTCAATTATTTATAATTACCTATGGGGACAATTCCCTCTTACAAGGTTAGAAAGGAGACTCACCTCGCGTAGAACCTACTTCACGGGTCAAGAACACGCCCCAAACTCCAAACTCTACACCCGAGGACTCCAAACTAGTCAAATATTATATAAATACGTTAATATACACTCTAAAGTATGAAATTCTCTTACTAGCTTAGCTAATTCATCTTTCTTGAAGAAATCCCAAAATACACCCCCGGGCCCACATGCTCGGATTCCGGAAAGTTTCGAAGAAAACACTCACCCATAGCCTAAGGATCATAAATATATAGTTTTTACATGATTTCATGGTAGAAAGGTGTTGAAATTCCCTAAAGTTCATCAACCTTAGGTTTTCACCCTAACCCCTTTGATTTACACTAATGAGGTGTTAATTTATCTAAGACTTAGTGTAATAATCTAACATTTAAATGGAAATTACTTACCTTTTAGTAGTTAGGCCGAATACCCTCTTGAAAGCTCTCAAAATCGCCAATGGAGGAGAAGAAAAATGGTGAAAAATGGTTAAGTCCCAAATTAAATGGGCTCACTGCCTTCAGTGACCTCGCACCTGCGGCTCGAGGACCGCACTTGCGGTCCCGCACCTGCGAGCCATTGGTCGCACCTGTTTTTTTTTACAAGGAGCCTAGGGATCGCACCTGCGGTAGGAATTCCGCACCAGCGGACCTGTTTCTGTGGAGAAGGGTCCGCACCTACGAAGGTAGGACTTTCCTCCTGGGAGTCGCACCTGAGATCTGGGCAACCGCACCTGCGGTCACACCAGACCTGGTGCACCAGCAGCTGAAACTGCTGGTTTTTGGCCCCGTTTGTTGTTCGGGAGGCACCTGGGCCCACCCAAACCACCGTGCAATTATACCAACAAGTCCTAAATCATATTACGGACTTGCTCGAGCCTTCGGAACACCCAAAACAACACTAAAACTCGAAATCACTCCTCAAAACCCCCTAGAATCAAAATTAAGAATTTTCAAGTTCTTGAATTCGGTTTCAATGCGCCGAACCGACCTATACTACTCGGAATGACACCAAATTTTGCAAGCAAGTCATAAATGACATCACAGAACTATTTCCATTCTCGGAATTCCGTTCGGACCTCGATAACTCAAAAACACGTTCCAAACCAAATTATGAACTTAAGGAAACTCTATTTTCGCTATTTGGCATCGAAACGCTCTTGGGTCATCCAAAACCCATTCCGGACATGCGCACCAGTCCGAAATCATCATACAAAGCTACTGGAATTGGTGAAACTTGATTCCAAGATCGTTTACTCCGAGTGTTGACCGGAGTCAAACTTGGCCTTAAAAGCTAAATCTTAAGGAACCAAGTGTTCCTATATTACTCTATACACTTCCGAATCCCGAACCACCCGTCCCTGCAAGTCATGAGTCACTGAAAGCCGCTACGGGAAGTCTTATTTAGGGAAACAAGGTCTGAATACGCAAAACGACCGGTCGTGTCATTACATAAAGACATAAGGATCATTCCATTCATATAACGTGAAATTAATTAGATGTATTTCTCCAAGTTTGTAGTGCTTTGTCCAGGTTAGTAAGCTAAAGTAAAGAATCCTTTGGACTGTAAATATTAATGAGCAATTTCTAAGTGAAAGCAAGATTGGCAAAGTTAGCTTTTTCATATGAAATTGAGACCCCATATATTCATCTTCTCTATACTTATGTCTAACCATTTTGCTATTAGCTCCTTGTCCAACATCAATTGACCAAAGCGAGAATGTTCAGTCCAAACTTATATTGGGTTGGAAAAGTTTGAAGGACTTTGGTAGAGTGTTGATATATAATGTGTCTGTGTCAGCACGATCTTCTATTTCCCCTCGACCCCCCATGTCATTATGATATTTGAATGCTATCTTAACGAACATGAATTATGATTTGCAATATTAAGGAAGTACGGTGCAACCTTTTCCAAGGTTATCATATGGATTTTTCCCTACTCCAGGTATGTTAAGGCTTCCTTTCTTCCTTTTGGCATGATCCATATGATATAAATGAAACGAGCAAAATATGCAACTTTCATAAATGACTCTATTCATAGAAATACTAGGGGTGTCTATATTCTTGATTCATCATATGAATTATTATTATATCTTCTGTTCATGGGTCTCGGAAAAATACATATTTGATAAAGTTTATCCGAAAGGCATATTGATTTTTATGGCATTTCGAGAAAATCTTATTAACATACTTCTTATGCATTTCATGCGTTTATACATGTGCATTGACTCATGACCAGATGGAGTTATATACGCGTATATATGTATATTATATGTATATGGGATATGGAAAAATTTTACAGTGTTATATACGCACCACCACCTGATCAGCTGGTATACGTTAATAATTTGCCCACAGTGGCCGAGATGATATGATGTGACGTCTTTAGAGTCTTGATGATGTTATGTACGTACAGACCTATGCATTACATGACATTTACATGCATATGCATGACATTATAAATATTTCATGATTTACAGAGCTATCCAGACTTACATGTTGAGTCCTTTACTCCATGTTTCTTCAATGTCATTTATATACTGATTTACATGCCTTACATACTCCGTACATTATTCATAATGATGTCCTTTTGTTGGGGATGCTGCATTCATGCCTGCAGGTATATATAATCAGTTTGACGAGCCCTCATAGTAGACGAGATTGACATTCAGCAAAGGTTCGGTTAGACTCCACCTCATTCGGAGTGCAACCAAGTCTATGAGTCATCATGTCAGAGTTTTGCCACAGACTTATGCGTAGGCCGGTACCCTGTCCCATTTTATGTCAAATAATCTTAGAGGCTTTGTGGACAGAGGTTCATATTTGTATCGTATGTTAGAGGCCTTGACGACCCATATGTATTCATGTTTTAATAACGATAGCTTATTGACACAGTGTTGCCCACTTACAGTCGTACGTTATGAGTTGTGGCCATGTTGTCCTATGATAGTTAGAAAATAAAATGAGTTACAGAGTGGTTCGCTCGGGCCAGTGCGGCACCGAGTGCCAGCCACGCCTCCCCAGGTTCAGGGCGTGACAAAATAGACCTGAAAACCCTAAATTAGGGCCAGATGAATATTGACAAAAAGAAAAATCGGGCAAACAAATAAGGAAACAAAGTAAAATAAACAATAAAACAGGGAAAGAAAACATGCAAAATCAATTTTGAAATCAATTTAAGTGAGAAATTTGGTAAACCTACTTTTTTAGGAAAGGTGTAGATCCCAGAAATCCAAACAATATCGGACTCGCATAGTACAAAATCAAACGAAATATAGTCCAGATACCGGAAATAGAACAGAATCGGAGAGATAGTACTTGCCATGTTTAGGAAAGTACTAAGTAACATCATAAATAATTGACCAGTAGCGAGAAGATACTAATATGGTAAGGAAATAAGAAGGAAATCCCATTAGAAGGGGGAGTAGGATAGGGGATTTGGGGTGTGACGGCTAGAGTTAGGGTTCTTCAGAAAGGGGGAGTTGAGAGAGTTTTGTGACGTCGGGTGAGAGGGAATGAGGGGATTAGGGTTACGGTTGGTTAGTTAAAGGGAGGGATTGAACGGGGCTGATTATCGCGGGAGATCAACGACCAGGATTAAATGAGAACGGGGCGGGTCGATACACGGGTCGCGACCGGGTAGGAGTAATTGGGTTGTTGATTTTGGGCTATGGTGGATTAGTCTAGGTATTAAAGTAGTTGAGCTGGGGTTATTTGGGCTGGTTTGGGTAGCCCAGGTCTTAAAATAGGAGGAATTTAGGGCTATTAGTTAAATACCCATTTTTAATTAATAAAATAATTCATAAAAATGATAAATAAAATAGTAAAAATATTATTTGTGCATAAAAATGGTAAATCACAATTATTTAATACTATAAAAATATAACAAGTTATTTTTTGCAAAAATAAAGTAATTATAAGCATGTATAGGCTATTATTGGAAATGTGCAATTTAACCTTAAAAATGCAAATGTTATTATAATAAATGCACCAAAAATATTTAAAACCTGGTATGGATATAAATGCTGAAGTTAGATGATAAAATCATCATAAAATAATTTGTGATGCATTTAATGATTATTTATCTAATAAAATATGGGAATAAATTGATTTAAAAATCTTTAAAATTATAGAAGAATTAGGAAAAATACTTGTATGTGTTTATGAGTCAACTGATGATGCATATGCACTATTTTGAAAGTATATATGTATATTTGAAATACATGAGGGAAAAATTAGGCATCAACAATTGTCCCTCTTTACCAGGGAGGGATGAAAGAGTTGTCGGGTAAAGAAATAATGACCGATTTTGACCGAATGGGGTGATTTGAAAGATATAGGCTGCACTTTGGCTGTTGAGCTGCCTACATATCCCTGGTCTTACAGGAATCAGGCCGTGTGTAGTTCTGGATTCAAAGGTGAAATGAACCGGTGGAGTTATTGTAAGAGTGGACAGAATATTCTGGGTGGGATCAATCGGGATCTGAAGATGGTTATGTATAAGTGAGACTGGGTAACGCATGATGATCAGTTAAGTTTGAAATAATTGGAGGATATGGGAATTTGGTGAGAACTGGAGCATAGATCGCTCCCGTTAGGTTAACGATTGCTTCCGGATCGCCTACAAACTCAAAACACAATATGTGCATATAGATTTTCGTAAATTTAAACATGATGCAAATTCCCTTTGGACCATGAAGATTGTCTTTGAACAGCGAGGATGACGTCCTTCGACCATGATGTCCCGGGCCATGAATTGTGCGGTAAGGAATTCGCAGGCCATGAAATGATGTTCTTGGGCTATGAGGATGGTGCCTCCGAACCATGATTCCTTTGAATAATGATGTGCAAGATTGAGAGATACTCAGGCCATGGCATGGTGTATTCCATCTATGAGGATGACGCCTTCGGACTATGACGCCTTTGGACAAATTGGCTATATATCAGCTCATGAGATGCAGAGACATAATGCCAGAGATAATGACAAGACATAGCTTAGTCTTACATAGAGTTGGGAGCAGATCTTAGTCCCGAAAGAATAATGCAAGGTTTGAAACAGAGAAACATTTGTGTAAAAGGAGACAATTCTTAGTCTCATGCAAGGCTTGGGACAATGCTTAGTCCCATGTAAGGAGAAGGTAGTGCTTAGCCTCATGCAGATAGGGAAGCAAGGCTTAGCCTCATGCAAGGATCGATACAGTGCTTAGTCTCATGAAG
Source organism: Nicotiana paniculata (assembly GCA_005239505.1). Taxonomy (NCBI): domain Eukaryota; kingdom Viridiplantae; phylum Streptophyta; class Magnoliopsida; order Solanales; family Solanaceae; genus Nicotiana; species Nicotiana paniculata. Next base: position 15,347 of record ML303176.1, read on the forward strand.
GCAGTGCTTAGCCTTATGAAAATAGAGAGGCAGGGCTTAGCCTCATGAAGGTAATGCTTAGCCTCATGCAGATAGGGAGGCAGGGCTTAGCCTCATGCAAGGATAAAGACAAGGCTTAGTATCATGCAGGGAGAAGGCCTTGCTTAGCCTTACGCAAATAGAGAGGTAGGTCTTAGCCTCATGCAAGAATTGAGACAGGGCTTAGTCTCATGCAAGGATCGAGACAGTGCTTAGTCTCATTCAGGGAGAAGGCAATGCTTAGCCTTATGCAAATAGAGATGCAGGGCTCAGCCTCATATAAGAATTGAGACAGTGCTTAGTCTCATGCAAAGAGAAGGCAATGCTTAGCCTTATGAAAATAGAGAGGCAGGGCTTAGCCTCATGCAAGAATTTAGATAGTGCTTAGTCTCATGCAAGAATTGAGACAGGGCTTAGTCTATGCAAATGTAAGAGTAAGAGTGAAGTATTCTTAGCTGGAAATATATTTATGCCCGGTGGTTCTGTCGTTATGACGATACTTGTGGTTATGACCTATTCCTGCATCAAAAGAAAAGTTATGAGTTTTTTGGGGAGGTTGGTTCGTGCCTTTGTCTGCTTGCTTTGATCCACTTTGCCTGAGGGTCCTGTTCGAGTTACCATGGGTAGCACTTGGATAAAGAATAAATTTTTCAAAAGTATGTGTGTATGGATTTCAAAACATAGTAATATGAAGATTAAGAAATCAATTAGATGAACCAGTGACCGTGACGTTATCAGAGACATTACGACCTCTTTGCCATAGAATTTTGAGGGACCTCCTCAAAATTCTTCCCCAGTTTCTGAATGATCTTCCAGCTGCTCTGCATGCAATGCCGTTGGCCGAACTTGCTTTGGAATTTTGAGGGTCCTCCTCAAAATTCTGCCCCATTTTATGATTATGGGGAAAAATGGAAATTTTATTGAATTGTGACCGAACCCACAAGGATGCCTACGTATCCCCTCTTAAACGGGAATCAGGTCAAGCGTAGTTCAATTACATCAAATGAAGAAATGCAAATAATTTACACATAGTATTTTTGACTGCATCTGAGTTGATGGGCTTAGCAGTAAGGGTGTATTGTCTGGGTGGTCTGCGATCGAAATTGGGTATGGATTTTTGATAGTTTTGACGGGCTGGAGGTGAATGATAATAGGCGGCCGTGTGTTATAGGCGTGGTAGGCGGTAGCGGGTTGAGGATATCTGGGAGGTGAATATTGGTATGCGGGTGGAGGTGTTTGGTATATGAGTGGAGATTTTGGGCCTTGGGCTACCATCACTGCCCCTATTTTTTTCTTCTTTGATATGCCCCCGACTGTAATGCTTTGTTCGTAGCCTGCAATGCCTCGAAATTAGTTACCATTCCGCTCTTGATCCCTTCTTCAATCCTTTCCCCGAGTTTGATGATATCGGTGCATTTGTGATTCTCGATGGCCATTAACCTCTTATAATATTGTGGATCCTGGGCCTTGACGAAGAATTTGTTCATTTGTTCTTCTTCCAATGCCGGCCTAACCTTTGCAGCTTCTGACCTCCATCGAGTAGCATACTCGTGGAAAGTCTCCGTTGGTTTCTTCTTGAGGTTCTGTATGTAGAAGACATCCGGTGCATTTTCTATATTGAACCTGAATCGATCCATGAAGTTTGATGCCATGCTTACCCAATTCACCCACTTCTTGGGATTTTGATTGATATACCAAGATAAGGCGTCTCCAGTGTGAGTTCTCATGAACAGGTTTATGCGAATCCTTTCATCCTTCCCAACTCCCATGAGCCTGTCATAGTATGTCCTCAAATGTACTTTCGGGTCACCTGTTCTGTCAAACATCTCGAACTTAGGAGGTTTGTAACCCTCCGGTAGTTCTACGTCTGGCTGAATACAAAGATCCTCATAATTTAGACCTTCAATCCCTTTGCCTCCTTTAACACCCTGGACTCGACTTGTGAGCTTCTTGAGCTCCTCTGCCATATTCTTGATGAGCAGGTCCTTCTAGGCGGATTCTGTTGTGTATGAGGTTGGTTGAGTGGAGTGGGGGTAAGGTTTCTATGTTTATGGGATCGTTTTGGTGGATGCCGGGGGTTTGAGTGTAGTGGTGATCAGTAGTTGAATTTTGCGGATCGAGGATAGGTTGTGGGGTATGTTGAGGAGTATGGTAAGTAGTGGTTTATAGGTATTGAGTAAGAAGATATTGATGTTGAGGAGGGGTTGGTACTGGTAGAAGATTGGGATTTTGGGTAGGTGTTGCGTACTGGTGGGGAGCAGGAAGATTTTATGGGCGTTGGTTTGGTGTGTTTTGAGGAGGTACTGGGTGTTGAGTGTTTTGCTGGTTGATGTCTGGGATGTTTAGGGTGAGGGAGAGGTTTGCCAAGTTGCGGACCTGCTCAATCTCCCCTTGCAATTATAGTCTCTTCTGCTCCGACCATAAGACCAAATCATTTTGTGCCGGAGTACTCCGACCGTCTGAAGTTTCAACATTTTCCACATGTGCAGCATTGTCTTTCCTGATACCACTCATATCATCCATTTTAGCTTTTCCTTTACTTCTAGGATTGCTGGAGGAGGAGGAGGTGGAGCGCCTCTAGATATGGTGTGATATGATGATGATGCCAGTATGTGCGAACCAACCTTAGGGGATGGGAATAATCAAAATAAATAAAAAGAAAACAAAAAGGTAAACAAGTCAGTAAGGAGTTTTGAAAGGGTATTTGCAGTATTTAAACACGTATTGCAGAAATATAAATGCGCATCCTAATTTGGGACCCTCGTTGTGCCCGAGGTAGGCCTAACGACATGTAGATTTGGAGAAATTTAATGTCAATAACTGCCTCATTTCATTAATGTAGTAAAGCTATGTGGTCATTCCATGGTCTTCGTGGGAATTCTTGGTGATATTGGCCTCTCTGAAAATATTCCAACAACCAAATCTGCAGCACCAAGTTACAACCCTCAAAATGTTTGAACCCCTTCTTGCAACGATCCAGAGCTCGGTACATTTCTGCCATAATCATTGGAACGATAGTATATGTTTGTCCCTTGATCCCTTCCATTAAAGCTTTGGTTACCATGGCCAACCTGGTGTGAAACCCGTCCCCTTATCTTGGAAACACTATCATACCCAGAAAATACACGATGAATACGAAAACCCTACATTAGTCCAACCCAGGGAAGTGATGGAGAATTCATCATGAAAAATGCGATAAGATTTGCTGTGTCCATATCGTTCGTAGAGGAAGTCAAGGGTATGTAGGACTTCTTCAAGCATGCCAAGTCATCATTCCTTATCAGACCCATCATTTTCAGAAACTCCATGGGAGTGCGATTTTCTGGAACTAACAAACCGGGACTATCCCAGGGAAATCCAGCGAATCCTCCTATTTCCTTCAAGATAGGAGTCATTTATATATTTCCAAAATGGAATACAACCCTTTTTCCATCCCAAAACATGGTAGCAGCCTCGATCAACATGTTATTGGGCTGGATGTCTAATATGGAGGGTAAGTTTTCGAGAACCCTTTTGTCACGCCCCAAAACCGAGGGATGAGACCAGCACCTAACCGGATGATTCCGGTCAAGCGGACCTGGATTGCCTTTCCTACCCAACGCATTACCCAGTGTGAAAAATATACAAATTTATAATGAATTTACAACATAATTTCCATTTTCCTCTTTTAGAGCTTCAATCCTTTGATGATCCCAAAATCATACAAACTAAACACATCATTTCCATCACGGGAACACGATTCCGAATAATTACAACTACTACCCAATATACATATACAACCCACACAGTGTCTACGGAGCCTTTAAAGATACAGAGAAGAGTATATGGATTTTCCGGCAACAAGGCCCCGGCTATACCTTAAAGGAACAAAATATACAAAAGAGGATAGCATAGCCTACACACGGTCCCGAAAGGAAGTGGGGCTCACCAAAAATGCCGAGGAGATGATAGGAAGGCACCACTATTGGCGGACTGAGCTACCTGCTATAGAACCACCTACATCCATATGAAAGATGTAGCTCCCCCGGCAAAAGGGACGTTAATACCATGGAATAATACTAGTATGTATGGACAAACTTCATTCTAAGTAAAATCAAAATAGTGCACACATAGGAGGCAGTCAAAGAAACCAAACAATTATTGCACAGAGATACTGAGAATCACAAATGAGGTCTCACAGTTTCATATTTCAATTGTTCTCCTATTGCGGCGCGCAACCCGATCGCACCTTACAATCATATTCCACCCTTATTTCTTCTTTTGAGGTTCGCAACCCTATCCCACCGTACAATCGCATTACACCCTTATTACTTCTGTTGCGGCGTGCAACCCTATCCCACCGTATAATCACATTACACCCTTATTACTTCTATTGCAGCGCGCAACCCGATCCCACCGTATAATCACATTACACACTTATTACTTCTATTGCGGCGCGCAACCCGATTCCACCTTACATCATTTAAATAGCAACAACAATCAACAATTCAATCACAAGGATTTCTATCATCAAGAGTATAAATTCATAATAACCAAACAACCATGTGAAATCAAAGGCACAATAATCTGTACTGAGCAGTGAGTCATGTCAGGTACGCACAACCCTTAACACTTGGATACATTCAACAATTGAGTTCATTACCATTTTCATTCATTTAGTATCACTTTCTTTCATATTGATAAGTTCAAGAATATAACGAGTCTTGCACATGACATGGTAAGCACAAAGAATCACATTTCACAAATCTCAAGTAGCATGGTGACATGAAAATCGACTAAGGCATTAAGAGAACATGATTCGTCATCTCGTCCCAATAGGAGAATCGATTCAAACACAACCAAGCTAGGAATTCGTACCGAATGCTCGGACTCTACAAAGATTAAAGTTAGCCATACATACCTCGAGTCGGAATTTCCCTCTAATATCTATTCTCTAACCACTGGACCTGCTAATGCCTTCAATCTAATTTACAAGATGACATGATTAGACTTAGAATTTAGGAATCATGAACTCATTTGGGCATTTTATCAAACACTATGTGATCCCTTAGATTAACTAAACCCTTTTTCTAGTGAGAATTTCTCTAACTTACTCCCCTTACTAGATTAGGGTAAGATAGTCACATGCATCCAAGGTCTTGACTTTTATCTTCAAGAACCACCTAGGTGTGTTCCGTTTTAACTAGAATTTGAGAATTTAAGGAAAATGGGGTGAGAACTTTACCTCTTATGGTGAAGAAGACAATGACTACTCGAAGATTTCTAGGCCTGAGTAGAAATGGAGGACCAATTTGGTGAAGGAGATGGCTTTCTCTCACTAAACTCACTCTCCCTTCTCTCTATTTTAGTAAGATAGACGTTAAAATGAAAGGGGTAGGTGTTTTATAAGACTGGGGGTCGGGTATAAAATTTAGAAATTAGAAGCCCCGAAGTAGGGAATGCGGTCAGGAATGCGATCGCATTCCTGATATGCTGACCGTATTCTTGTCGCGTAAATGGCCTTCAGCTGGGCCAAAAAAGAAAATAGGCTGCCCAGGTATGCGACCACTGTGCGACCCGCATACTTGATCTGCGATCGCATCGTGGACCGTAGATCCACACCATTCTGGAAAATTTTATCTTTTAAGTCCCGGGGTACTTTTTACCTCAAAAAGGTCAATTTTTAAGAATTTCTACAGTTATAACAACATGGGGACCTAGCCGGGCATCTTATTTAGTTAAAAATTTTTACGGGTCTTTACATCCTCCCCCACTTAGAATTATTCGTCCTCAAATGAGGATCGGGAATCACTAGGCTATGAAAACATGAATTACCATCCCCCAATTCTCACTAACTCCGATATTTTCTGAAAATTTTACCAGAGTTTCCTCTGTAATTAGGCCTATCTACCTACCAGAGAGCCCTCCAAACACATTTTTAACCAATTCTACACAGTTTCAGTAACTTCATCAACTTACACATATTCGGTTATCTCAACAAGTTGTATATATTCAATTACTTCAACAAGCTACACATAGTTCGGTTAACACCACAAATTTGCACATAATTCAACTATTACAATGAGTTGAACATAATTCAGCTATTTCAAGCATTTGCACCTGATCCAACTATTCAAAACATCTACAAATGTGGCACAAAGTTGAGAAATTTACAATAGCAGGATAATTAGGGGAGTGGGGTGTTCTTGCACAAAATTTGACACAATGTGTAATTGCTTAGAGATGGAAACTTTCAAGACCACTACTTGACTTATTCAAACAAATGGGGATATTTCTCTTTCATTTCTTTTTCCGCTTCCCACGTGGCTTCTTGGACTTGTTGACTCTGCCATAACACCCTGACCGAAGCAATCTCTTTGTTTCTCAAACTACGGACTTGCCTATCAAGAATAGCAATCGGAACCTCTTCATACGACAAATCTTCATTAATTTCAATGGCTTCAACTGGCACGATGGCAGATGGATCTCCAATTACCTTCTTCAGCATGGACACATGAAACACCGGGTGCACTAATGACATCTCAGGTGGCAATTCCAGCCTATACGCCACCTGTCCTATCCTTTGAGCAATTCTATATGGCCCGACATACCGTGGGCTCAACTTCCCTTTCCTCACAAACTGCATCACTCCCTTGATGGGAGACACCTTCAAGAATACCCAATCATCTACTTGAAACTCCAAATCTCTTCGACGAACGTCCGTATAGGATTTCTGACGTCTTTGAGCAGTCTTCATCCTCTCCAGAATGAATCTAGATTTTTCCATAGCTTGGTGCACAATATCCGGTCCTAGCAGTTCCGCCTCTCTAAGCTCGAACCATCAAATCGGTGACCTACACCTCCTTCCGTATAATGTGTCAAATGGGGCCATTTGAATACTAGCATGGAAACTGTTGTTGTAAGAAAACTCTATAAGCGACAAGTGATCATCCCAGCTACCCTTAAAATCAAGTGCACAAGCTCGTAACATGTCTTCAAGCGTCTGAATAGTCCACTCTACTTGCCCATCAGTGTACGGGTGGAATGTTGTGCTGAGATTTACCTGTGTTCCCAAACCTTGCTGAAATTTCTTCCAAAAGTTAGCTGTGAACTGGGACCCTCGATCCGAGATAATAGATACTGGAGAGCCATGGAGCCTGACTATTTCATTGATATACAACTGAGCGTACTGTTCTGCGGTATCGGTGGACTTGACTGGAAAGAAATGCGTCGACTTCGTGAGCCGATCCACTATCACCCAAATTGAGTCGAACCTACGCGGAGTGCGGGGTAACCCCACCACAAAGTCCATATTGATCATCTCCCATTTCCACGTCGGTATTTCCATAAGCTGCGTCAAACCACCGGGCCTCTGATGCTCGGCCTTCACTTGCTGACAATTCGGACACCTAGCCACAAAGTCCGCCACACCCTTCTTCATACCATTCCACCAATAAATCTCCTTGAGATCGTGATACATTTTCGTAGAACCTGGGTGTACGGAGCACCTAGAGTTGTGATCCTCCGCCATTACCCTCTTCCGAAGATTATCCACATCCAGAACAAATAATCTCTCTTCGCACCGCAAAATGCCATCATCATTGCTGAGTGAAAACGCTGTAGTCTTGTGATTCAGAATTACTTCCCTCAACTGTGCCAAAGTTGGATCCCTAAATTTCTTTCCCTTGACTTCTGCTACAAGTGAAGACTCCGCTTCATTACGCACCATGACAGTCCCTTCGTCTGAGGCCGAAAGGCAGACCCCCAAACTAGCAAACTGATAAACCTCCCGAGCCAAAGGCCTCTGACCTGCTTCCAAATGAGCCAAGCTACCCATGGATTTCTGACTAAGAGCGTCAGCTACCACATTCGCCTTTCCGCGATGGTACAAAATAACCATATTATAATACTTGTGCAATTCTAACCACCTTCGCTGCCTTAAGTTCAACTCCTTCTGTTTGAATAAATACTGAAGACTCTTGTGGTCTGTGAACACGTCCACATGAACCCCATAAAGATAATACCGCCAGATCTTCAATGCAAACACAACCGCCGCGAGCTCCAAATCATGCGTCGGGTAATCCTTCTCGTGATTCTTGAGCTGCCTAGAAGCATACGCTATTACCTTACCACATTGCATCAATACACACCCCAAACCAACCCTTGAAGCATCACAATACACCACAAACTCTTCTGAACCTTCTGGCAAGGTCAACACTGGCGCCGAAGTCAATCTTGATTTCAATTCTTGAAAACTATTCTCACAAGCATCGGACCACTGAAACTTAACCGCTTTCTGCGTCAGCTTAGTCAATGGGGAGGCGAGAGTAGAGAATCCCTCCACGAACCTCCTGTAATATCCAGCTAAACCCAAGAAACTACGGATCTCCATCAAGGTCGTTGACCTAGGCCAACCCTTTTTCACTGCTGCAATGTTTTGGGGATCAACCTGAATCCCTTCCCTGGAAACAACATGGCCCAAAAAGGTGATTGATTCTAGTCAAAACTCACATTTTGAGAACTTTGCGTACAACTGGTGCTGATGAAGAGTCTGCAGAACTGCCTTGAGGTGATTGGCATGATTGTCCTGACTCCGCAAATAAACAAAGGTATCGTCGATGAAGACTATCACAAAATAGTCAAGAAACGACTTGAAAACCCGATTCATAAGATTCATAAAAGTTGCTGGGGCATTGGTTAGCCCAAAAGACATCACCAATAATTCGAAGTGCCCATAACGAGTCCTGAAGGCGGTCTTTGGAATATCCTGCTCCCTGATCTTCAACTGGTGATACCCGGATTGTAAATCAATTTTTGAGAAGAACCTAGCACCTTGCAACTGGTCGAACAAATCATTTATCTGAGGCAATGGGTATTGGTTTTTGATGGTGACCTTGTTGAGCTGTCGGTAATCAATAAACATCTGAGGCGATCCATCCTTCTTTCTAACAAAAAGAACCGGTGCGCCACAAGGAGACACACTTGGCCTAATAAAACCCTTTGCCAATAAATCTTTCAATTTCTCCTTTAACTCTCTCAATTCTGCCGACGCCATTATGTAGGGTGGAATAGATATTGGCTGCGTATTTGGAAATACATCAATCTCGAAATCGATGTCCTTATTTGGTGGAATCCCAAGAAGCTCGTCCGGAAATACTTCAATAAATTCATTCACAACGGGCACAGATTCGGGAGCAGGCACCTCTGAAGTGGTGTCCGCAACCCGGACCAAATGATAGATGCACCCTTTCCTGATCATCTTTGAGGCCTTAAGGTAGGAAATAAACCTACCTCTTGGCACAATATTATTCCCCTCCCACTCGATAACTACTTCATTAGGAAACTCGAGCCTCATAATTCTGGTTCAGCAGTAGAGTTTAGCAAAGCACGAATAGAGCCAATGCATCCCCATAATTACATCAAAATCTACCATTCCCAACTCAACAAGATTGGCCGTGGTATCCCGACCACGCACCATGACAACACAATTCCTATAGATTCGCACGACCGTAATAGAATCACTAACCGGAGTCGACACAGAGAATGACTCTTGAAGTTGTTCTGATTCTATCCGATAACTTGAAGTGATAAATGGAGTAACATATGACAAGGAGGATCCGGGATCAATAGGAGCATAAACATCATGTGATTGAATAGTCAGAATACCTGTGACAACATCTGGAGAAGCCTCCACACTCTGGTGACCACTCAAAGCATAGAACCGACTGGGTCCCCCTTGACCCTGTGCTCCACTCCTAGATGCACCGCACCCTGTTGGAGCTGGAGGGCCGCAGACTGGAGGGCGTGCTGAAGCTGTGGCGACTGAAGAACTAGATGGCTGCTTAGTGCCCCTACATGTGCCCTGACTAGGTGCACGACAGTCTCGCTGAACATGGCCTCTCACTCAGAATCTATAGCATACCGGTATGTCTAAGTAGCAGGGCTCAGAATGAAACCTCACACACTTAGGGCATGGGGCCCTCTACTACTGCCGGAACCTCCTACCTGAACGACTAGACCGATGGAACCTCCTACTATCTGAACCTGGTCCAAAATGACCTCCCTGCTGATAACTGTGCCCTGATGGCGGTGCACTGGTTAAGGACTGAGCATAGGACTGAGATGGCCTTGATGACCCTCTCCCAAGGGCTGGTCTCCCACCTCCCACTGAACTCCCAGGGTTGCCCGCTGACCGGGCCCTACTACTACTCTTTCTCTCCATCCGTATCTTCAATTTTCGAGCCTCCGTATCCTAGGTGAATCCCACAATCTTTCCATAGTTCATATCTGAGTGCAAAGCAAGTGTAGCAGCCTCATTGATAACCAAGGGACCAAGGCCCTGAACAAACCGACGAACCCTAGCCTCTATAGTAGACACCATATGAATAGCATATTTGGACAAGCGCATGAACTTCATATGATACTCCCACACGCTCCTGTTGCCCTGCTTAAGGACTTCAAACTCTATAGCACGGGCTTCCATAATCTCGACAAGCAAGAAATGATCCATAAAGGCATCTACAAACTCATCCCACCTCGCCGGGGGGGTCCCCTCTCCAAGGGAACTCTCCCACATCTCGAACCACGAATATGCCGCTCCCTTCAGACAATAAGAGGCCAACTCAACCCCCTCTGTCTCAGTAGCCCTCATAACCTGGAGGGTCTTGCACATCTCATCAATGAACTCTTGAGGATCAGCCCCAAAACCGAGGGACGAGACCGGCACTTAACCGGATGATTCTGGTCAAGCGGACCTGGATTGCCTTTCCTACCCAACGCGTTACCCCGTGTGCACAATATACAAATTTATAAAGAATTTACAACATAGTTTCCATTTTCCTCTTTTAAAGCTTCAATCCTTTGATGATCCCAAAATTATACAAATTAAAAACAACATTTCCATCACGGGACCACGATTCCGAATAATTACAACTACTACCCAAAATATATATACAACCCACACAGTGTCTGCGAATCCTCTAAAGATACAGAGAAGAGTATATGGATTTGCTGGCAACAAATGCCCCGACTATACTTTAAAGGAACAAAATATACTAAAGAAGATAGTATAGCCTACACACGGCCACAAAAGGAAGTGCGGCTCACCAATTCTGCTAAGGAGATGAGAGGAAGGCACCACTATTGGCGAACTGAGCTACCTGCTATAGAACCACCTACATCCATATGAAAGATGTAGCGCCCCCGGCAAAAAGGACGTTAATACCATTGAATAGTACTAGTATGTATGGACAAACTTCACTCTAAGTAAAATCAAAATAGTGCACAGATAGGAGGCAGTCAAAGAAACCAAACAATTATTGCACAGAGATACAGAGAATCACTAATGAGGTTTTCACAGTTTCATATTTCAATTGTTCTCCTGTTGCAGCGCGCAACCTGATCCCGCCTTACAATCATATTCCACCCTTATTTCTTTTGTTGCAGTGCGCAATCCAATCCCACCTTACTATCGCATCACACCCTTATTACTTCTATTGCGGCACGCAACCCGATCTTACCGTATAATCACATTACACCCTTATTACTTCTGTTGCGGCGGGCAACCCGATCCTACCGTATAATCATATTACACCCTTATTACTTCTGTTGCGGCACGCAACCCGATCCCACCTTACATTATTTAAATAGCAACAACAATAAGAAATTCAATCACAAGGATTTCTATCATCAAGAGTATAAATTCATAACAGCCGAACAACCATGTGAAATCAAAGGCACAATAATCTTTACCAAGCAGTGAGCCACGTAAGGTACGCCATAACCATTTAGATCAGTCAAATTAATTCACTATTCTTTCCCATTATTTACTGCACAACCCTTAACACTTGGATACATTCAACAATTGGGTTCATTACCATTTTCATTCATTTAGTATCACTTTCTTTCATATCTATAAGTTCAAGCATATAACGAGTCTTGCACATGACAGGGTAACCACAAAGAATCACATTTCACAAATCTCAAGTAGCATGGTGACATGAAAATCTACTACGGCATTCAGAGAACATGATTCGTCATCTCGTCACAATAGGACAATCGATTCAAACACAACCAAGCCAGGAATTCATACCGAATGCTCGGACCCTAACAAGGTGACTCTACAAAGATTAAAGTTAGCCATACATACCTCGAGTCGGAATTTCCCTCTAATATCTATTCTCTAACCACCAGAATTGCTAAGCCTTCAATATAATTTACAAGATGACATGATTAGACTTATAATTTAGAAATCATGAGCTCATTTGGGCATTTTATCAAACACTATGTGATCCCTTAGATTAACTAAACCCCTTTTCTAGTGAGAATTTCTCTAAATTACTCCCCTTACTAGATTAGGGTAAGTTAGTCACATGCATGCAAGGTCTTAAAATTTATCTTCAAGAACCACCTAGGTGTGTTCCGTTTTAACTAGAATTCGAGAATTTAAGGAAAATGGGGTGAGAACTTTACCTCTTATGGTGAAGAAGCCAACGACTACTCGAAGATTTCCAGGCCTGAGTAGAAATGGAAGACCAATTTGGTGGCGGAGATGGCTTTCTCTCACTAAACTCACTCTCCCTTCTCTCTATTTTAGTCAGATAAACGTTAAAATGAAAGGGGTAGGTGTTTTATAAGACTGGGGGTCAGGTATAAAAATTGGAAATTAGAAGCCCTAATATGCGGTCCGCATTCCTGTCGCGTAAATGGCCTTCAGCTGGGCTAAAAAAGGAAAATAGGCTGCCCAGGTATGCGACCACTATGCGGTCCGCACACGTGATCTGCGATCGCATAGTGGACTGCAGATCCGCACAATTCTGGAAAATTTTATCTTTTAAGTCATAGGGAACTTTTTACCTCGAAAAGGTCCGTTTTTAAGAATTTCTTCAGTTATAACAACATGGGGACCTACCCGAGCATCTTATTTAGTTAAGAATTTTTACGAGTCTTTACACCTTTTCACGTGAGTTTGGTCGCTTGGCGAAAGGTTTTCCCACCAATCCAGCAATTACAGTGGTATATTTCGGACCATGCCGGACCTGGCGAATTCATGCCTCATCTTCTGCAAACAAAGTTAGACCCTTTCCCCCACCGAATTCGACTATTTGCACATTAACGATTAGCATATCGGTATTTGTTTCTCCAAATAATGCACATATCGTGGTTGCGCCCGTTGGGATTATGGAAATCCCTATGGGATTTGGATAGGGTTTTTCTTAGAGGGTTATTATCAGAGTAAGGTTTCTATAGAAGTCTAGACTGGTACCCCCAAGCGGACAACTTGAGGGGGAAAGGCACGGAACCATCAACTGCACCACTGATCGATTAGTTTTACCGTAAATAAGCCTTTCCAAATTCAAAAAAGGGTAATATAGGAAGAGCGCGAACACCCATCAAGTGCTGCTATGGTATTAATTATGCACGAGTGGAATATGATGTCGAGCATGTATTTATGCAAAAGAAAAATAACACGTTGTCAAGTATTTGCATGATGAAAACGATAAAATACCGTATTTAATAATTGTAAAGGCAGGAAAGAAAGAAAACAAAGAGAGGAGTTAGTTTCCATATAGAAAAAGCGATAAAAACAGGAAAGAGGAAGTTAGTAAGTATAATGTTGCAGTCAAACTAAACGAAGGGACGGAAAATAAGTCCATGTAAAGTGGGAATGGGAAAGGGATGTGAAAGTATTAGAAAAAATAATAAATACATACTTATTCAAAAAGACTAATTCACAAAACAAGTTCGTTATGGTAAGAGCCTAAGGATATCCTCAGCAGAGTCGGCATGCTGTCGCTCCCCCTTTTTCTTGCAAATCGGGTTTCAACATTTGACAACTCCTTTTAAGAGAAGGGAAAAGGAATTGGTTGTTGGAGAGTCGTCACCTAACGGATTAAGGTGCGATAGGGAACCTATAGCAAATAACTCAAATTATACCAGTTTGCATCACCAGAGATAGGGTAAGGGCTCAAGTTACCTTGAGGTGAAGGTGTTAGGCACCCCTCGAGGTCCAAAATGGTGGGTCCCGGCCGAACTTAATTTATGTGAATTAGTCTAAACAAGAAAAGCGAGGAACGGTTTAATAGGGATGGGGGGGGGGGGTCCTAAGTTTTTAGCCTATAGGATAACCCCGTGCAACATAAATAATACTTCGTAACTCCCCCAAGATGGGGGTGTTACTCATATTATTCAGTGGGCACAGACTATCATCTCCTGCTACCCAATTACTATCTTTGAGTTTTTACCTAAAGCGCTTTAATCAATTCTAACTCGTGTCCTATGCGTGCACTACCCGTCCCTTACCTATGGTCCTTGAGTCATTGGGACCTCTATTTTGGATGGTTCTAGACTTGACCTAAGTTGCTCAAAATTAAAAATAATAAGCGACATACAAAACAGTTAGGACTTTCAAATAGAGATAAATATAGGCTCAAAGTAGCCTCCAAATATAAACAGCAAATGCACGCAACTGATTAACTTTAGCAGGTTTATTAATCGCAGAACCCTATAGGCAGGATATCTATGTGGTGTTGAACGAACAAACATGCAGTCATATATAGGATCAGTTTCTTAGTGCGATTAGACGAACTTACATATATTTGCCTACTGATTAAAAAAACGTTTTATCTAGGCGTTTTATACAATAGTAAATAATAACATGTCACAAGAATATGTCCAAAATTATTTGTCTAATCCTATAGGCATGTTCTCTAGGTGATTGACAGTTATAATCACAGAAGCATATTCAGAATTAGTTAATCGAGTCCTGTAGGTATGGTTTCTAGTGGTGATGATTAACACAATATTGCATATTCTTAAAAAGGTGAGTGGGATGATAATTATACTGATTTAAAACCCTATAAGCATGATTTCTACAATTAAACTGCTTTTAACCCTATAGGCACGATTTCTACAAGTGAACTGCTTTAAACCCTATAGGCATGATTTCTACAAGTGAACTGCTTTTAACCCTATAGGCATGATTTCTAGAATTGAACTGCTTTTAATCCTATCGGCATGATTTCTACAAGTGACAGTGTATAAGCAGGAATTTACACATATTGGGCCAGAAAACAATTAAGCCAAGTATTGATCCTATAAGCATGGTTGCTAACACACAATTACTGGGCAAATTGATACACTTAAAGGAAGGATTTCTAACAGATCACAATGTTAGTCCTATAAGCAGGATTTCTAGCATGTAAACACAATATAGAACCTATAGGCAGAATCGACATAATATAGAGCTTATAGGCAGGATCAACAACATAGCAGAGAACCTATAGGCAGGATTTCTACCCAACTTTGCAAATGAAAATAAGAAACCTCTTCCGAATTTTACTAAATACCCCAGAATGTTATTACCATTCTTATTACAGACCCATAATGAATATAGTAAATTACAGAACAAATATAGCTATAGGGAGCCTATAGTAGGCCCAATGATACACCTAGCTAGGCCAAGCCTTCATTATCACACTTCACAAACAGTCCCACAATAATAGGCTCATAGACACAAGTATCCAAGTGATTCACTTAGTGAGTACATGACAAGATTTGAGAATATAGAACCAAGGCCCTAGTGTGTCAGAGTCCCAAGGGCTTCAGGAACCCAGGGCAGTGCTCACACTAGGGTGTTTAAAGGAAGAACCTAAATGACCTAAGCATGGGAATAAGCAACACATAAAAGGAGGCAATGGTTAAGGGACAGGTTTTGAAACATACTTGATATTAGAAAGCCAACATAACAGAGTCCAAAACATAGAATAGTAGACAGCAAGTTTTGAACACATAGGCAGAATTATATTGAAGGGGCCTAAGAAAACAAATTGGCAAGATTTGCAAAGTTGTTCATGCTCAAATGCATAGTACTTAATAAGTTAAAGTCTGCAAGGACTAATTAGGCTGATTGGACATGCTAGCATTAAGGACATCCATGTTTATTTACAAAATAGTATTTAGACATGGTATAAAAGCAAAAGTCAAATAATCATATGGAATCCAAACGAATTAAAGACATGCTAAAGGACAAGTTATCTAGGTACATGAGTGACATAAAAGGGCTTAATACTGACCAAACATAATAATACAGACTTTGCAAAGATTCAGAACATGTGAACTAATAAATATTCTAGTATTACCCTAAGAGGTTACTAAAGATTCAGGGCTAGTGCAGAACTAAGAAAGTTGTATACAGGAAGCAGTTAAGCTAACACCTAAGGGGATTCACATTATTCAAAGCAAACAGTCTCAGAACTAACAATATTAATTAAAGAACTAAAGAGATTCGAACAAACATGGAATTGGTAGAATCATGCTCAAAAGGTAAACTTTAAACACACTAGATCACAGACACAGGTCACAAATGCATAAGACTAAAATGGCCAAGGTACATTAACTCACCAGTTAGGCGAGAAAAGCAAGAATAACACCACAATAGTCGAGAATCCAGATTATTTGGCCTTGGCTTTCAGCCGGCCAAAACCAGAGATGGAACGAGATAGCAAAGAGAACACCGAGCAAAATCTTAAATTTCTTAGTAAGATTACAGTGATTCTAGCTCTGTCTTAAAGGGGAAAAGGGAGGGGTTTATATAGTAGCAGAGATTAAATCGAGTGAACAAGGAAAATTGTAAAATTAAACACATATAAGGAAGCATTACACACAAAATCAATAAAGAATCAGATTTGAAGAAAAACAAAGTAAACCCTAGTTTTTTTTTGGGAAAACAAATATCAAGAGAATATACATAAGAACAGTGGCATAGATGAATATAGACACTAATAACATTAAAAATTGTAGAATCAAACTAATTTAGGTCCGATCTAAAGAGATCTGAAAACCCTAAATTAGGGCCAGATGAATATTGACAAAAAGAAAAATCGGACAAACATATAAGGAAACAAAGTAAAATAAACAACAAAACAAGGAAAGAAAACATGCAAAATCAATTTTAAAATCAATTTAAGAGAGAAATTTAGTAAACCTAGTTTTTTAGGAAAGGTCTAGATCGCAGAAATCCAAACAATATCGGACGCGCATAGTACAAAATCAAACAAAATATAGTCCAGATACCGAAAATAGAACAGAATCGGAGAGATAGTACTTGCCATATATAGGCAAGTACTAAGTAACATCATAAATAATCGACCAGTAGCGAGAAGATACTAATATGGTAAGGAAATAAGAAGGAAATCCCATTAGAAGGGGGATTAGGAGACAGGATTTAGGGTGTGACGGCTAGGGTTAGGGTTCTTCAGAAAGGGGGAGTTGAGAGAGTTTTGTGACGGCGGGTGAGATGGAGTGAGGGGATTAAGGTTAGGGTTGGTTAGTTAAAGGGAGGGATTGAACGGGGGCCGTTGATCTTGGGAGATCAATTGCCAGGATTAAATGAGAACGGGGCGGGTCGATACACGGGTCGCGACCGGGTAGGAGTAATTGGGTTGTTGATTTTGGGCTATGGTGGATTGGGCCAGGTATTAAAGTAGTTGGGCTGGGGTTATTTGGGTTGGTTTGGGTATCCTAGGTCTAAAAATAGGAGGAATTTAGGGCTATTAGTTAAATACTCATTTTTAATTAATAAAATAATTCATAAAAATGATAAATAAAATAGTAAAAATATTATTTGTGCATAAAAATGGTTAATAACAAATTTTTAACACTATAAAAATATAAAAAGAATTATTTTTTGCAAAAATAAAATAATTATAAGCATGTATAGGCTATTATTACAAATGTGCAATTTTAACCTTAAAATTGCAAATGTAATTATAATAAATGCACCAAAAATATTTAAAAGCTGGTATGGATATAAATGATGAAGTTAGATGATAAAATCGTCATAAAATAATTTGTGATGTATTTAATGATTGTTTATCTAATAAAATATGGGAATAAATTGATTTAAAAATCTTTAAAATTATAGAAGAATTAGGAAAAATACTTGTATGTGTTTATGAGTCAAATGATGATGCATATGCACTATTTTGAAAGTATATATGTATATTTGAAATACATGAGGGTAAAATTGGGTATAAACACTCGTTGTGGTTGTGAACTTGTTATACTGACTATTAAATTGTTGTCTTGTACTTAGTCATTGTTTGCTTATGTATTTTATCTGAGCTCTCTCCCATGATTTCATTTTGTACTCGTTATATTCTTTGTTTGGGTTGTTGTTTTGAAAACTGTGAGGCTGGAAAGGCTAGTGACTGATATAGGGCCTGAGTGCCGGGTTGAGAGCTGTGTGAGATATGTCGGATCAGACTGCACACCGCAGTAAATGTTGGATTGGGTTGCACATCGAAACAAGCCTTCGAGCCATGATTTGGAATCGGGTTGCACGCTGCAGCAGTACTTGGATCGGGCTGCACACCGCAGTAATACATGAATCGGGTTGCATACCGCAGTAATATATGAATCAGGATGCACGCCGCAACAATATAGCGCTTGGGCTGTAGGAGCCCTTGCGGATTCTGAAAACCCCCAGCGAGCGCAGGTACCTTGACTGTGAGTACTAAGGCTATGAGCCAAGTGATTGAGCTGTCAAGATAGATGAGTGACAGTAGCCCTTATGAAGTTGTGTATTGTTTTTATGTATTGATGCACATTGTTGCTAGTCATTGATGTTGTGATGTTTTGAAGGAATTAAACTGTTTCGCATGAGCTTGGAACGTTTTGATTTTAAAACACCGGTTTGAAATCATGTCTAATTTCCTTTTTCTGAAATTTCTGGAAAGAACTGTATTATGTGTAACTCGGCTTTATTTTCTCAGTTCCTTATTTAATTCTGTTACTTACAGAGTTAGAAGTACTCAAGTTACTCCCTGCACCTTGTGTGCAGATCCAGCTGAGAATGTTAGCAGAGATTGTTGAGTCCGTGCGCTTCGGTTGTCGGAGACTTACGAGGTAGCTGCCGGCGTCCGCATCTCTTGGTTCTCCTCTATTATTATCTTTTCCTTCTATTTTTTGGCATTAGTGGAACAATGTACAATCTGATTCTATTCTGGTTTAGATGCTCATGACTAGTGATACCCCGATGTCGGGCTTTCTTTTCCGCACTTTTATTTTGAGTTAAACTCTTTATTGAAGGTTCTATTATGAACATCTTTGAATTTTCTTTTGAAATGGAAATGCCGATGTGTTTTGGTAATGTGTCAGCTTGCCTAGTACCACGATAGGCGTCATCACAACATCATTAGTTTTGGGTCGTGACATACTATCCACTTAGTATATATATAAAAGCTATATACTAAGCGTATACTATATAAGTTATATAAGATGTATATATAGTATAGTATAGTATAGTATATATATAAGCTATATATATAAGTTGTATATATAGTATAGTATAATATATATTGTATAATATAGTGTGTGTTGTGAACACCCAAATTTTGCCCCGCATGGAAATTACTCCTAAAAAATAATCAAAAAAATAGTTTTAATAAGTTTTAGGAACTTTTCTTTATTTAGTTACATTCCATGCGTGTTTAATAATTCTAAAATCATAAAATAAAATAAAAATTATAAAAAATGTTCGAATCTTGATTTCATTAGCATGTTAGATTTTAGACTTCTTTTTAGGATTTAATTTCATTGTAAATGCATCTTCTAAAAAATCAAAAATTGCATTCATAGGTTAATTAATTAATTAGTTGCACTAGTCCGTCATTATATAAAATAAATGCATAGGCTAGCCAAGAAATAGATTTAAATTAAATTTGAGTCTAAAGTGGCTAATTCTGCAAAAGCATAAAAAGAAGAGAAGGTTGTTAAGGTTAAAATTGGACTTGGGCCAGCAATCAGGCCCAATTCTTTACCAAAATCCGCCCAGCCCAAAAGGGAACCGGTCCAGAACCCAAAACCTCACCTACCCGACCCGGTCCGGCCCAATACCCATCCCCTCACCTATAAACCTAAACCCAAAATCTGACCTAGAAGAGATCAGACCATCCCCCCCATCTGGAAAAGAGAGGCAGCCGCAACCCCCCTTCCCTTCTTCTTTTCAGCTCTCACCTCCCCAAACCAGGAAGCCCCCCACCGCTCCATCTCCATCTCCGGCGAACCAGAGGACAACCACTCCTATCTGAGAAAATCAGCAGCCGCCGCAAACCCCTCCCCTCTCACCCATCTGGCCGCCAGAAAAAGAGAACCAGACCCCTCCCCAACCCTAGCGTCGTCACCCTACCCTCCTCTCTCAATCCCTGATCCCTACTAGACTTCCCCATTTTCCTAACCCTAGAGCCACCGCCGCCGGACAGAACCCACCCTATGGCGAAACCCTAGCGCCGTCGTCACCTTCACCCACTAATACACATCTTCTCACACACACAAAAAGGGGGCTGAAATTTCACTCATACGGAAGAAGCATCGAAGAAATAGGATCCATTTGAAGTTCAAAATTTAAGAAGATCTGAAATTCTTTAGCAACGAGAGAAAACACTCAGCATCTGAAACATATAAATGAAGATCTGAAACTACAAAGTTCCAAAGAAAAAAATAAAAAATTTACTTAGAGTTGAAACTGTGTTGTTGATTGCGGCCGCTGCTGTCGAGATTGTTTGTTGAGCTTCAAACTTGCCGATTGCAGCTTTATATGGCATCTTCTTTCTTCTGGTTTTAGTTCCTTGAGCAGCTTGAGAATGGGGTTTGATTGAGCCGAAATCGAGTGTCGTTTGAGTCTTGTTGCTGGTTGACGATTCATTTTTGTGGAATAAGCTCTTGCTGTTCATTCAATTGTATTACAGAGTTGAAATCATTGTATTTGTTGGAAGTACTCGTCAATTGAAAGACTATTTCAGGTCCCTCTCTTCCTCTTTCTTTCTGTTCGATGTTAATTAAAGTACGATGGCTGATAGAATTTGGCTTGTCAACATTGAGATTCACTCATCTCTGTTTGTTTTTTTTCGTTTTTTACATATGATTTGAGTTCTGAAATCTTTCGTTCTACAATTTGATATGAATCTGTCTAGTTTCTTGTACTGTTTTCCCTCTATGTTGATTTATAATCCCCTCTGAGAACTCTCTTTTCCTGACTTAAATTTATAAAGCTCTAACACCTTTGGCTTTACTAAAATATTGATGATATAAGCTTGTTTATCTTCAGCTGTTAATTTTTTTTTTTCTGGTTTTCCCTGTACTCTATTTGCACTTGTTTTGTCCGGTAGTAAGCGTAAATCAGAGAACTCCATAGAATTGAAATTATGAAAAGTAAAAAGTAATGATTGTATTTCCATGATAAGTGGGTAAACAATTTAGACGGAGATTCCATGAGTTGATTTCTTCCATCTTGTTTTCTATTATCTGCACATTGATTTCGCCTTAGGCGCAATTTAAAAATAAATTATCATGGCCATGAGTACGGTTTACATGGAATGATTGCGATACGTAAATTCCAAAAGGCTGTTGAACTCTAATACTTTCTTTCTGCATTTAGGCAAGTTCTACATTCTG
>ML303178.1:0-32614 GCA_005239505.1 Nicotiana paniculata
ATATATATATATATATATATATATATATATATATATATATATATATATATATATATCGGTAGGGCCTTGACCTGATCTCGTCACTACTCGACCGAGGTTAGGCTTGGCAGTTACTGGGTACCATTGTGGTGTACACACGCCCTTCCTGCACATGTTTTCGTGTGCAGATCTCGATACATCTTATCCGCCTCATCATTAGTACAGCCGCAATAGCTTACCTGAGACTTCAAGGTAAATCTACACGCGCCCGCAGATCCTCGGAGTCCCCCTCTATTACTTATACTGTTTTCCCTTCTTTATTTATTTAGACACTATGTATATGAGATAGTTAGAAAAAATTTCTTAGAGCTTTTGACTCATGATTTACCGAGTTTTGGGGGTGCTGTGTATATTTGATGGTTGATTTTACTTGTATATGCCGAGCGACATTCTATCCTTATATAGTATCTATTGAAGTTCAATTGTTCAGTTATTGCTTTGTTCCGTTATTTTGATGTTATTAGGCTTACCTAGTCGTAGCGACTAAGTGCCGTCACAACATCTTGCGGAGGGGGAAAATGGGCCGTGACAAGTTGGTATCATCGCTCTAGGTTCATAGGTGTCGTGAGTCACAAGCTGGTCTATTAGAGTCTCGCGGATCGGTACAAAGACGTCCTTATTTATCTTCGGGGGGCTATGGAACTGTTAAGAACAATCATACTTCTTGATTTCCTTGTCGTCCGAGTTATTGACATCAAAATTCTAAAATTCTCTATTCTATTTTTTCTCACAGATGGTGAGGACCCGTACCAGGAGATCTGACGATCAGGCACCCGAGCCCCCTGCCAGAGCCGCCAGAGGCCGAGGTCGGGGTAGAGGACGACCATGAGGTGCATCCAGAGCACCTGCGGGAGCTGTGACAGAGGAGCCCCCGGCAGCTTAAGTTGGAGGGCCGGCACCGGAGGTTCCTATTACTGCTCCAGCCCTCCAGGAGACTTTCGCTCAGTTCATGAGCATGTTCAACACATTAGCTCAGACTGGACTGATTCCACTAGCTCCCGCACATCTCAGGACGGGGGAGGGGAACAGACTCCCGCAGCCCGTACTCCTGAGCAGAGGGTCTAGGTTGATGAGCTTCCAGAGTTTATTTCTATGCCCACAATGGCTCCAGTACAACATGAGACCATTGTAGCTGCTTCTGAGGTAGAGCAACTTAGGCTTGAGAGGTACAAGAAGTACCACCCACCTACCTTCAGTGGATTAGCTTCAGAGGATGCTCAAGGTTTTCTAGAGAAGTGTCATTGTATTCTCCGCACTATGGGCATAGTGGAGACGAGTGGGGTTTATTTTACTACTTTCCAGCTGAGGGGAGAAACCTATCAGTGGTGGCGTGCCTATGAGCTCAGTAGTCCGGACGAGGCAACCTCACTCACGTGGACTCAGTTCTCAGATATGTTTTTGCATGAGTATCTCCCTCGGAGCCTCACAGATTCTTGGTGCATAGAGTTTGAGCAGCTGCGCCAGGTTTCTATGACTGTGTCGGAGTATGCAGTCCGTTTCAGTGAGTTAGCCCGACATGCACCGACTTTGGTTTCTATAGCCAGAGAGAGGGTTCGTCGCTTCATTGAGGGATTCCACCCTAGTATCAGGACCTATATGGCTAGGGCCCTGACCTGACCTCGTCACTACTCGACCGAGGTTAGGCTTGACAC
This sequence comes from Nicotiana paniculata, assembly GCA_005239505.1. Classification (NCBI taxonomy): domain Eukaryota; kingdom Viridiplantae; phylum Streptophyta; class Magnoliopsida; order Solanales; family Solanaceae; genus Nicotiana; species Nicotiana paniculata. The sequence continues at coordinate 1,692 of ML303178.1, forward strand.
TTACTAGGTACCATTGTGGTGTACACACGCCCTTCCTGCACATGTCTTCGTGTGCAGATCCAATTCCATCTTATTCGCCTCATCATTAGTACAGCCGCAACAGCTTATTGGAGATTTCAAGATACATCTTCACGTACCCGCAGATCCTCAGAGTCCCCCTCTATCCCTTATATTGTTTTCCCTCCTTTATCTATTTAGACACTATGTATAGGGGATAGTTAGACAGAATTTCTTAGAGCTTGTGACTCGTGATTTACCGGGTTTTGGGAGTGCTGTGTATATTCGATGGTTGGTTTTACTTGTATATGCCGAGCGACATTCTATCCTTATATAGTAACTATTGAAGTTAAGTTGTTCAGTTATTACTTTGTTCCGTTATTTTGATGTTATTAGGCTTACCTAGGCATAGCGACTAGGTTCCATCACGACATCTTGCGGAGGGCGAAAATAGGTCGTGAGAGTAGGGTCAGGGGAAGTGCCACACCCCATGGGGTGTGATATAGGCAACCTACGCTGATGCAAGCATTAGTGGATGATTTCATGGCTTGATTATTGATCAATTTTATCATGTGTTTTCCTTATGCTTTCAAAATTTGATTACTTATTGTGCGCAAGTTTTAATATTATCTTTACCGTTTTAAAAAGTTTTCAACCAATCAACACGAGACACATATGTAACACACGTGTCCAGAAACTAGTTATTAAAATATATTTGTTAACTTTATGCAATGAGTTACACTATTTTGAAGAGGGAAAAATACAAACTCAGTTTGATGAATGGTTTCATATTTGACCAACTTAATTGTTGAACGAAAGATAATTAGATATTGTTTAAAACCCAAATGTAGTTACATAAATTCGATTGTCATACCAAATATTTAACTTAGACATTTTTTTAGTTTTTTATATTTGTCACGACCCAAAACCAACCGTCGTGATGGCGCCTATCTTGGAACTAGGCAAGCCAATTACTCAACTTTTTTCAACATAACCAAAAGCTTTGAAAAGTACGGAAGAAGTTAGTATTTACGGAAAACGTTTTTAGAACATAAATAAATATGCAACTCAATACAATCTCTCCCAAAACTGGGGTGTCACCGAGTACATGAGCATCTATAATGGAAGATAGTCTAATACAATGTCTAAAGAGTAAAAACTGAAATACAAGTGAAGATAACGAAGGAGGGTCAAGTTCTGCAAACGTCATGCAGCTACCTCGATAGTCTCCCGAGATCCTGACTCTACACTCAGCAGTCGCCGTGACCGTAAGCACCTGGATCTGCACACGAGGTACAGGGTGTAGCGCGAGTACACCCAACTCAATAAGTAACAAATCCAAACTTTGGACTGAAAGTAGTGACAAATTCAATCCGAACAGTTCAATATAGAAATAACAGTGCAGAAGGCATGCTTTCAAGTTCAACAGATAAACTCAAAACAGTAAAATAGATCAAATCTGAATGATAAGAAGAATATAACTTATGTACTGCTACATGCCAATGCACATGTTGTGTGTGATGCACCATGCTGATAGCCTCATGTGCTCACACTCTCAATTGCTCAATCACTCAGTACTATATATGGCCAATCCGACCCAGTGAAGATCCATCCCGGAATATGTACATCGACTGACCATCAGTCACCCAGTACTGAGTAGGCAAATCCATTTCATGGGAAAGATCCATCCCCAGTCATATGATGCTTCGGACAAGATCCGTGTCCAGGTAAGATCCATCCCTCAGTATAATCGCTGCGACATGCAGCCGAATCCCATAAATTTCACCCATAATTAGGACCTCGGCCTCACTCAGTCAGTGATCTCTCCAGTCTCTCCCATGGACTCTCAATGTCAATGAAACTAGCCCGAAAACAATGATATGGTGCATCAATAAATAATAACAGAGACTGAGATATGATGTGAAATGAATGAATATGACTGAGTACAAAATATCAATGAAATCAATAAGACAACAACAAAAAATGATCACTATTGGTCCCAACAATACCGTCATATATCCTAAACATGATCTCTAACATGATTAACAACTTAATTACTTTATCACATGATGAAAACACAGACATCAACAAGTTAAGTCCACTATACAGTGCCATGGAATCGACCAGGTCACAATTCTCACGGTGCACGCCGACACGCCCGTCACTTGGCATGTGCGTCACCTCAACACCAATCATATAACACATATTTCGGGGTTTCGAACCCTAAGAGCTAAGTTTAGAAATGTTACTTACCTCAATCCGACCTACTCCAATATGGCTATAACGTCATAAATCATCTTCCAAATGACCCGCATCAAGCCACAAACAATACAATACAATCAATATGGGCTAAAGGAATAAATTGTACAAGAATTTACTAAGTTATAGCTCAAAAATCCGAAATTGGCTCAAACCCCTCCCCCGGACCCCCATCTCAAAATCCAACAATATTCACAAAATTCGGAAGCCCATTCAACCACGAGTCTAACCATATCAAATATACTCAATCCGATAACAAAATCCCATTCAAAACCTCAAAAATCTAGCCCAAGAACTCTTCTTCATTTTTCTCAATTTTCCACCCCAAATCACAACTTAAATGATGGAATCAGAGACTTAATCATGGAAATTAACCAAAAATATATAGGAATCACTTACCCCAAATATCCACATAAAAATCTCTCCAAAAATCGCCTTCTATTGAGCTCCCAAATCAATTTTATGTTATGAACTCAAAACCCTCATTTTTGAAACTTATATTCTGCCCAGGTGCGTCTTCTTCGCGAACGCGAAAGCAACCTCGCGGTCATGAAGCACAAAAATGCTTCAGACCAAAACCCTTCTACGCGAACGCGTTCAATCACTCATAAACACGATGCTTTGCTGACCTCTCACTTCGCGAATGCAACCATCCCTCTCTTAACCCGTAGACCAATTACACGGGGTCCCTAGCTGCCTTCTCTCTTCTTCGCCAACGCGTCACCCTTCTCGCATTCACATGCATCCACTGCCCAAACCTTTGCGAATGCGAAGAACAATTTCTCATCTGCCTCCAGGTACACTTCGTGAATGCGAGACCTTCATCGCGAACGCATAAGAGGAAACCAGTAACCAACAAAACCAGTACTCTTCAGCCAAAATGCTAAGTCCAAAAATGATCCGCCAACAATTCGAAATTCACCCGAGGCCCCCGAGACCTCAATCAAACATACCATCAAGTCTCATAACACTATACAAACTTGGACGAACCCTCAAACCACCTCAAACAACATCAAAAACACGAATCACACATAGATTCAAGCCTAATGAACTTTGAAACTTTCAATTTCTATAAACGACACCGAAACCTATCAAACCACGTCTGATTAACCCCAAATTTTGTTCATAAGTCATAAATGACACCACGGACTTACTCAAAAGTCCACTCTTGGTCAAATTTTCCCAAAATCTAACTTTCGCCATTCAAGCCTTCCACTACGGATGTAACGACCCGACCGGTCGTTCCGTGAGATTATCCCGTTCCCCCATTTCTGCTTTATCATATGATGCTTAGCCTATTTATGTTGTGTTGGGTCAGTTGGTTCGGGTTCGGAGTGGTCGTAGTGAGAACTGAGACACTTAGTCTCTTAAATTAGCTTAATAGTTGAAAAAGTCAACTGGGAGTTTACTTGTTGGTAAACGACCTCGGAATACAGATTTTACGGCTCGGATAGATTCGTTAGGTGATTTGGGACTTAGGAGTGTGTCCGGAATGGAGTTTTGATGTCCGGTGTAGAATTAGGCTTGAATTGGCGAAAGTTAGTTTTTTGCGATTTTTAGTCGGTAGTGGAAATAGGATATCGGGGTTGGAATGGGATTCCAGAAGTTGGAGTAGGTTCGTAATATCATTTTGGATATGTGTGCAAAATTTCAGGTCAATCGGATGTGTTTTGGGTTGTTTCGGCATCATTGGAAAAATTTAGAAGTTTCAAAGTTCTTAGGCTTGAATTTGATGTAATTTTGGTGTTTTTGCATTGTATTTGGTGTTTCGAAGGCTCGACTAAGTTTGAATGATGCTATGGGATGTGTTGGTATGTTTGTTTGGGGGCCCCGAGGGGCTCAGGATTGATTTCGGATTGTTATCGGGGGTTTGAACTTAGGAAAATTGCAGCAAATAGCTGCTGGTGTTAATCATCTGGTGTGGCCGCACCTACGGATGGGGAACCGCAGGCGCGAAGGACCTTGCACAGGTGCGAAGAGAGTCCAGGGAGGAGGAATCCCATGTGCGAAGAATGGGACGCACCTGCGAAGCTGCAGGTGCGGAAAGAGTCTTGCAGGTGCGAAGTTTGGACTGTTAATGGGATTTCACAGGTGCACACCTGGGACCGCAGGTGCGGATTAACTGGGCAGAACAGTATAAAATGGTGCCTCCGCGAATATTTTGGCATTTCCTCCATTGTTGCATGTAGATTTAGCTGGGTTGAGAGCAAATTGAAGGGGAAATTCGAAGGGCTTCAGTGGAGGTAAGTTCCCAGATCATAAAACTCGTCTCTATGTTATTTTGTGCTGGATTAAGCTTGAAACTTGAGGAAATTAAAGTAGAAAATTTGGGAAAATTGGGGGGGGGGGAGGGTTTGGAAAATTCTTTTGGCGATTTGAGTAGGCAATTGTGGTCCAATTGTGGTGTTCTTGGTGTGTGTAGAATCGTGGGAGGACGACGATTCTAGTGATGTAAATTTTATCGAATTTAGAGACGTGGGCCTGGGGCTCGGGTTTGGACGAATTTCGAGAATTTTATCCAAATTGATAGTTTTCGATTGGGTTGTGTTCCTTTAGCGTATATTGATGATGTTAATCTGGTTTTGGTTAGATTCGGAGCAATCAAGAGCCAATTTGAGGGGCAAGAGCATCACAGATAGGTATTGTGGCTAGGTAAAGGTAAGAAATAGTTATAAATCTTGTCCTGAGGGTATGAAACCCCAAACTTCATATTTCTCACTGTTTTTAGAATGGCGCACATGTCGGATGACGAGTATGTGGCGCGCACTAATTTTTGGATTGGACTTGGTCCTCTCAGCGGTAGCTATTGAGTTGCGTATTTTAATCTAAATCATATGTTAAATTGTGTTCTAAAAACTATTGCTATATTTGGGCTATAAGCCATGTTTGGGGCCTCGTGTCGACTTGTTTAGACCTCTTGGAGGCTTTTTACTACTATTTCCTCACTATTGATCTATGATTTACACTCAGTCATGTTGTGCTTAACTGTTTTCGAAACTTAGCCTTATTTACACTATTTTGAGATATAAAATGATGTTTTGGGTCAAGTACCTCGTTTTATAAATACTCCTGAGGGGCTTTTGAGAGGTTTTGACTGAGTGAGGCTGAGGGCCTTATTGTGAGGATATGATACGCCACGAGGTGGCTTGCTATTAGCGCTTGGGTTGAAGGAGCCCCTCCGGAGTCTGTACACAACCCCAGTGAGCGCAGGGACCTACTGAGTGCGAGTGCTGAGTGCCGAGTGCCGAGTGCCAAGTGATGAGTGTTGGAAGGCATGAGTGACAATGAGGCTGCCCGAGGGGCTGATACTTAGTGGATGTGAGGTGCTGAGTGATGTTCTGCCCGAGGGGCGATTTATGATTTATTTCATTTTACACTAAATCCTTCGGTTATTGTTATTTCTGAAATTGTTGGAAAACACATTTTTCAAAGGATTTTTCTGAAATTGGTTTTAAGGCATGATGATTTCATATATCTATGTATATAATGTTGGAAAGAAAGGCTATGCATATTGTGAACTAATGATATTGATTTTTATGTGTTTCTTGTCGCTTAGACTTGATTTATTCTCATTACTACTGAGTTGGCGTACTCACATTACTCCCTTCACCCCTGTGTGCAGATTCAGGTGCTGATACCGAGCGTTAGCCATTTATTCCGTGCGGTGCCAGAGTTCGGGATATAGAGGTAGTTGTTCAGCGTCCGCAGCATCTCTGTTTTCCTTTCTTTTGTTGTATCTAGTTATTCTCTCGGATGTTTTGTAATATAATAGTAGACTTGTTGGTATATTTCTTAGATGCTCATGACATGTTGGCTCCAGATTTTTGGGGATGGTTTACACTATTTAGCTGTTGTTTTAATTCAGTAATTCTATATACTTTATGAAATGTTTGAAAATGGTTGGGATTTTGGAAAGAAACTGTAATTATGTGATTATTGGCTAGCCTAGTTCCACGATAGACGCCATCACGACCGGTCTAGGATTTGGGGTCGTGACAACGGACCTCCAAATCACAATCCGGACACGCTCCTAAGTCCAAAATCACCCAATGGAGCCAACAGAACCATCAAAATTCAAATCCAGGGTCATTTACACATAAGTCAACAGTCAGCTTTTCCAACTTCAACTTTCCATTATGAGACTAAGTGTCTCAATTCATTCCGAAATCCTTCCAGACCCGACCCAACTACCCTGGTAAGTCATAAAATAATACTAAAGCATAAAATGAGCAGAAAATAGAGGAACGAGGATACAACTCTCGAAACGACCGGCCAGGTTATTACATCCTCCCCTTCTTAAAAAAATGTTTGTCCTCGAACGGGTCTAGAAATATACCTGGAGTCTCAAATAGTCGTGGATATCTGCTCCACATATCCCGCTCGGTCTCCCAAGTAGCCTCCTCCATGGCTGACCTCTCCACCACACCTTCACTGAAGCTATATCCTTTGACCTCAACTTTCGAACCAGCCTATTCAAAATGGCCACCGGCTCCACATCATAAGTCAACTCACCATCTAACTGAACCGTGTTGAAATTCAAAACATGAGACGGATCGCCAACATATTTTTGGAGCATAGAAACATGAAATACCGGATGCACACATGACAAGCTAGGTGGCAAGGCAAGCTCGTAATCCACCTCTCCAATCCTTCGAAGCACCTCAAACGACTCAATGTACTGAGGGCTCAACTTCCCTTTCTTTCCGAACCTCATAACACCCTTCATGGGTGAAACCTTTTGTAGGACCTTCTCCCCAACCATGTAAGCAACATCACAGACCTTCTTGTCAGCATAACTCTTCTGTATGGACAGTGCCATGCGAATTTGCTCCTAAATCAATTTAACCTTGTCCAATGCATCCGGAACCAAGTCAGTACCCAATAGGCTAGCCTCCCTCAGCTTGAACCAACCACCGAAGATCTACACCGTCTCCCATAAAAAGCCTCATATGGAGCCATCTGGATGCTCGACTGGTAGTTGTTGTTGTAGGCAAACTCCATGAGTTGCAGAAATTGATCCCAAGAACCCAAATCAATGACACAAGCGCGTAGCATATCCTCCAACATCTGAATAGTGTGCTCGGACTGTCTGAGGGTGAAATGTTGTGCTCAACTCAACCTAAGTTCCCAACTCTCAGTGTATCACTCTCCAGAACTGTGATGTAAACTACGTGCCCCGATATGAAATGATGGACACTGGCACACCATGAAGGCAGATAATCTATCAGATGTAAATCTCAGACAACCGCTATGAAGAATAGGTAGTACCAACTGGAATGAAGTGTGTGAACTTGGTCAACCGATCCATAATTACCAAAATAGCATCGAACATCCTCGAAGTCCGTGGTAGCCCAACTACAAAATCCATGGTGATCGGCTCCCACTTCCACCCTAGAATCTCTAACCTCTAAAGCAATCCACCCGGTCTCTGATGCTCATACTTCACCTGCTGATAGTTAAGGCACCGAGCTACAAACCCCACTATATACTTCTTTATTCTCTTCCACCAGTAGTGCTGCCTCAAGCCCTGATACATCTTCGAGGCACCCGGATGAATGGAATACCGCGAACTGCGGGCCTTCTCAAGAATCAACTCACGTAGCCCATCCACATTAGGCACATAAATCAGACCTACATCCTCAATATCCCTATCATCCCCTGGCATCACCTTGCTGAACCGTGTCCTTAAGGACGAGCAAATGGGGATCATCATACTGTCCCTCTCTGACCGAGAAACCACACAAGCTAGAGCCCGACTGGGCTCTGAAATATCCAATCTCACAAACTAGTTGGCCAAAGCCTGAACATGAATTACAAGAGGTCCCTCCCCAATGGAAATTAATGCAAGACTACCCATACTCACCGCCTTTATACTCAAGGCATCGACTACCATATTGGCCTTCCCGAGATGATACAGAATGGTAATATCATAGTCCTTTACCAGCTCCAACCATCTCCACTTCCTCAAATTTAGATACTTTTGTTTGAACAAGTGTTGGAGACTCCGATGATCCGTAAACACCTCACAAGACACACCGTATAGATAATGCCTCCAAATCTTCAATGCATGAATGATGCCAGCTAACTCCAAATCATGAACAATGTTTTTCCTCTCATGAGGCTTCAACTGACACGAAGCATAAGCAAATACTCTACCCTCCTGCATCAACACACACCCAATACCTATCGGAAAAGCATCAAAATACACTGTATAAGAGCCTGAAGTTGATGGCAAAACTTGAACTGGAGCTATGGTCAAGGCAGTCTTGAGCTTCTAAAAGCTCTCCTCGCACTCATCCGACCACCTGAAAGGAGCACCCTTTTAGGTCAATTTGGTCAAAGGCGATGCAATAAGAGAGAAACCCTTCACGAAGCAATGATAATAACTAGCCAAGCTGAGAAAGCTCCGAATCTCCGTAGTTGAGGACGGTCTGGGCTAACTCTGTACCGCCTCTATCTTCTTCAGATCAACCTGAATACCCTCGCTAGACACCACGTTATCGCACCCCGTTTTCTCATAAAAGCGGGCTTCGACGTGTGACAACTCTTTTAAATGGGTGTTAAAAGAGAAGAGTCTCCACCAAATGATTTTTAGGTGCATTCGGGAACCTATTTGCAAGTAACTCTGTTTAACCCATCAATGACACCAAAGACCGGGTAAGGGATCCAAATACCTCAAAGAGAAGGTGTTAAGAACTTTTCAAGGTCCACAACTGTGTGTCCCGATTGAGTTTTAAACTATTTGGATTACTAGGCGATCACATAAATAAAGAAGGATATGAAAGCTGAAAGTCCCATTATAGCTTAAACCAGCGTAAGGAAAAATAAAACATATGAATAATTGACATAGATTTAAGGATCACTAAGGGTTACAAACTGCGTTGGTCTATATTTAGTGACTCAATACTCTAGCAAGCATGTAAGGGAAATAAGGGGTCCTAAGTTTTTTAGCCTAAAGGATCACCCCGTGCAACATAAATAATACTTCACCACTTTTTTGAGGTGGGAATTGCTCATATTATTCATCGGGCACAGACTATCATCTCCTGCAACTCGATTACTATGTTGAAGTTTTTTACCTAAAAGCGTTCTAATTCAATTCTAGGTCGTACCCTATGCGTGCACTACCCATCTCATACATATGGTTCAGGAGGCTTTGGACCTCTATTTGGGTGGTTCTAGACTTCACTTAGGATGCTCGAAATGATAAAACTAGTGCATATTCAAAAACATGTATGACCACACATAAGTACAATTAAAGGCTCAAGTTAACCTCCACACATAAGAAACAATGCACGCGGGTAGTTAGGCAGCAAACAATTTCAGACGCATTAGAGTCATTAAGTCCTATAGGCATAATTTCTAGGTGATCTGATTTACAACATTGTATAGGCAGCATTGCTGATTTAAACTAATGAATTTACAGATTAAAGGTATTACAAATCTATAGGCATGACATCTACATTGCTCGTGCGTTGAGGTAGTAAGACTGTTCGAAAACTCAGGGTTTAAGACACTGATTTTATAAACCTATTTCGTAGGCAGGTGAAAATATCCTATAGGAAGGATTTCTAAAAATTGACAATTGAAATTGATTTTTATAACACTTTACTCATATAGACATGTCATCTAGGCGGGGTAGTGTAATGAAAATAACAAAAATAATTGATTAAAAAATTAGAATCCTATATTCATGATTTCCAGATGGGCAGTACACTTAAAAGCAATAGAGGCAACTGATTGATTAGTTGGATCCTTATAGAGATGGTATATAGACTAGACAACATTCTATTGCATCCTATAGGCATGTTGTCTAAACGTGCGCAATGAGAAACAAATACAACAAATGCTTAAACTAACCTGCTTTGAGTGGTGGAAAAGTATTAGACAAGTTAAGTGAAGTGTGTGATTTCCGATAGGCATGATTTCTATGAGTGTGTCACATACCAAACAAAATAGCAAACAAGGCATGTTGAACGAAACAACCAAACACAACACATATACCCTATAGGCAGGTTCTCTACCCTTTTAATGCAAATATTAGAATATTTTGGTTTTCCTGATTTCACTAGTACCCCAATATTTGTTTACAAATTATTACAGGTCCAATTATTTATCTACAGTCTGCAATACAAGGAGTCTAAGAAGTACAGGAGGGAAACACGGTAAAATAGATGGGGACTCCGAGGATCTGAGGACGCGTGCAGATATACCTTGAAGTCTCTAGTGGATGCTGCTGCTGGCTAATACTGAGGTGGACGTAAGGTACCTAGATCTGCACATGAAAACATGTGTAGGAAGGGCGTGAGTACACCACAATGCACGCGGGTAGTTAGGCAGCAAACAATTTCAGACGCATTAGAGTCATTAAGTCCTATAGGCATAGTTTCTAGGTGATTTTGATTTACAACATTATATAGGCAGCATTGCAGATTTAAACTAATGAATTTACAGATTAAAGGTATTACAAATCTATAGGCATGACATTTACATTGCTTGTGCGTTGAGGCAGTAAGACTGTTCGAAAACTCAGGGTTTAAGACACTGATTTTATAAACCTATTTCGTAGGCAGGTGACAATATCCTATAGGCAGGATTTCTAACAATTGACAATTGAAATTGATTTTTATAACACTTTACTCATATAGACATGTCATCTAGGCGGGGTAGTGTAATGAAAACAACAAAAATAATTGATTAAAAGATTAGAATCATATATTCATGATTTCTAGATGGGCAGTACACTTAAAAGCAATAGAGGCGACTGATTGATTAGTTGGATCCTTATAGAGATGGTATATAGACTAGCCAACATTCTATTGTATCCTATAGGCATGTTGTCTAAACGTGCGCAATGAGAAACAAATCCAACAAATGCTTAAACTAACCTGCTTTGAGTGGTGGACAAGTATTAGACAAGTTAAGTGAAGTGTGTGATTTCCGATAGGCATGATTTCTATGAGTGTGTCACATACCAAACAAAATAGCAAACAAGGCATGTTGAACGAAAAAACCAAACACAACACATATACCCTATAGGCAGGTTCTCTACCCTTTTAATGCAAATATTATAATATTTTGATTTTCCCGATTTCACTAGTACCCCAATTATTTGTTTACAAACTATTACAAGCACAATTATTTATCTACAGTCTGTTATACAAGGAGTCTAAGAAGTACAATAGGGAAACAAGGTAAAATAGATGGGGACTCCGAGGATCTGAGGATGCGTGAAAATATACCTTGAAGTCTCCGGTGGCTGCTGTTGTTGGCTAATACTGAGGCGGACGTAAGGTACCTGGATCTGCACACGAAAACATGTGCAAGAAGGGCGTGAGTACACCACAATGGTACCTAGTAAGTGCCAAGCCTAACCTAGGTCGATTAGTGACGAGGTCAGGTCAAGGCCCTACCGGTATAAATAATGAAATAAGGCAGAAGAAGTCAAAGAAAGACCTCGGCTCAGAACACAGTAATAACAGCATGGGGATTTCCCGGGATACTGTCCCGTAGTCCCAAAGTAAATATGCAATACAGGGGGATCTCCCGGAATACGTCCGTAGTCCCAAAGTAAATATGCAGTAAAGGAGGCTCTTCCGGAATACGTCCTTAGTCCCAAAATAAATGTGCAGTACAGGGGGATCTCCCGGGACACCGTCTCATAGTCCCAAAGTAAATATGCAGTACAAGGGGATCTGCCGAAATACGTCCGTAGTCCCAAAGTAAATATGCAACTCAAATAATAAATACAACAGTTACACTAATGAAATCTACAGTTTAGGCTAAGTTCAAACCATGGAAAAATAGGAGTTTTACTAAACATGCTGCACAGAGTTCAAATAGATAGTAAAAACACGTAGGCATGCTTTTCTAATCTAAACAAGGTAATTACATATGATAGTGTAGTTCAAACAAGGAAAAGCAGGTTATAATTTAGTGAAAAATGGAGTTTTACAAAAAATAGCCCGTGTACGTACTCGTCACCTCACGTACACGGCGCTCATATATCAAACAGTACCAAAATCGTAAGGGGAATTTCCCCCACACAAGGTTGGGCAAGCCACTTACCTCGAACCAAGCTCAAATCAATCTGAAACCACGCCATTTCCATGAGTATCCAACTTCGATTGGCCTAAATCTAATCAAATCAATTACATAACGTAAATATAACTACAAGTAACTAATTTAGCTAATGAATTCGAAGCTAAGGCAAGAAAATAGGAAAATGCCCAAAAAGCCTCCCCAGGCCCACATCTCGGAAACGGGTAAAAGTTACCAATTAAGAACACCCATTCACTCACGATATCACTCATACAAAAATCATCCAAATCCAATGTCTAAATCTCACTCAAAACTCAGAAATTCGATTGAGGAACTTTTCCACCATTTCCCCAACTTTTCAATCCAAATCTGAAATTAAATGGAGAAAACTACTATATATTAATGAAATACAACCAAAAACAAGTTAGGAATCATTACCCCAAAGTTTTCTCTGAATATCAAGAAATTGCCTTCCCCGAGCTCAAAAATTAAATTTGTGAATATGAACCTCAACCTCGATTCTGCCCCTTTTCTGCCCAGCAATATCCGCACCTGCGGACCTACTGTTGCACCTGCGATTCCACACCTGTGGAAAATTCCTCGCAGGTGCGGATATGACTTAAGGGGGCTGGGTCCGCATCTGCGGCAAGGGGCCGCACCTGCACGTGTGTTCTGTCCGCTTCTGCGGTCTTTCTCCGCGCCTGCGATGCCCGCAGATGCGGTACTTCCCTCGCACCTTCAATCCCTGGACAAGACTCCCAATTCCGCATCTGCGCCTGGTCTTCCGCACGTGCGATTCCGCACCTGTGATCTCTCCTCCACAGGTGTAAAACACCATAAACCAGAATTTCTTCAGCAACTTTCCTAAGTCCAAATTTCATCCGTTAAGCATCCGAAACACACCCGACGCCCCCGGGACCTCAACCAATCCTAAAACACCATATGAACTTAGTAGAGCCTTCAAACCACATCGAACAACATCAAAAACACGAATTATGCATGGATTCAAGCCTAAAGAACTTTGAATTTTCCAAATTCTACAAATGACGTCTAAACATATCAAACTTCGTCCAAATGACTTCAAGTTTTACACACAAGTCAAAAATTACATTACAAACCTTCTCCCACTTCCGGAATTCTATTCCGGGCTCGATATCAAAAATTTCGACTGCCGACCAAAATCGTTAAAATTCTAACTTTCGCCAATTCAAGTCTAAATCTACTACGGACCTCTAAATCACATTCCGAACGTGATCCTAAGTCCAAAATTACCTAATGTATCTAAAAGTACCATCAAAATTCAAATGTGAGTTTGATACACATGAGTCGACATCCGGTCGACTTTTTTCAACTTAAGCTCCCAATTAAGAGACTAAGTGTCTCAATTCGTTTCAAAACTCAAAACAAACCCTCCCGACAACCAAAAATAGCATAATAAGATATGGGAAAAACAAATAATAGGGTATTGGGGATCTAACTCTCAAAACGACCGGCTGGGTCATTACAATGGCAAACTTGTTGCATTAAGTTCGTTGAGTGGTACCCGTATCATGTCAGCATGAATGTGGCATTGGTGAAACTTTTGGACGTACTTGATACAGTCTGTTTCCATAGTCATCCAGAACCCTACTCTTAGTGTCTTCTTAGCCAAAATGAAACCATTCATGTGGGGGTTTGCAGATTCCGGCATGTATTTCCTTGAGCAATCTGGATGGCTCCTTGGCATCGACACATCGCAGTAATCCCAAGTCAGGAATCCTTCTATACAGAATTCCTCCACTTTGAAAGAAATGGTTGGCCAATCTTTGAAGTGTGTGCTTCTGAGTGTGGGTAGCGCTCTCTAGGTATTCTTCTTTTTCCAAGTACTTCTTGATGTCGTGGAACCACGGGTTTCTGTCAATCTCTTCTTCAATATGAGCACAATAAGCTGGCTGTTTATGAATTCCTATTAGGATAGGATCAATGAAATTCTTATCTGGGTGTTGTAACATGGAAGACAAAGTGGCTAATGCGTCTGCAAACTCATTCTGGATCCTTGGAACATGTTTGAACTCTATCTTTGTGAACCTCTTGATCAGATTTTTGTACACAGTGAAAATGTGACAATATTTTGGTGTTTTTTGTAGCCTATTCCTCTAGAACCTGGTGCACTAAAAGATCTGAGTCTCCGATTAACAACATCTCTTGAATCTTCATGTCAATGGCCAATATGAGTCCCAAGATGCAGGCCTCATACTCCGCCATATTGTTGGTGCATGGAAACATGAGTTTTGCGGATACCAGATAGTGTTGACCGGTTTCTGATACTAAGACAACTCTGATGCCTACTCCTTTGAAGTTTGCTGCTCCACCGAAGAGCATCCTCCCACCATCATATGCCTCGATGATATCTTCTCCTACGAACAACACCTCCTCGTCGGTAAAATACGTTTTCAATGGTTCGTATTCTCCATCTACAAGATTTTCTACCAAATGATCTGCCGATGCTTGCCCCTTGACTGCCTTCTGAGTCACATAGATGATGTCAAACTCACTTAGTAATATCTGCCACTTTGCTAAATTACCCGTAAGCATGGGTTTCTGAAAGATATATTTTACTGGATCCATCCTTGATATAAGATATGTATTGTATGCACAGAAGTAATGTCTCAACTTCTGAGCTATCTGTGTTAAAGCACAACAGGTGCGGTCCAACAAAGAGTACTGGGCTTCATAAGGCGTGAATTTCTTGCTCAAATAATATATCGCCTGCTCTTTCCTTCCAGTCTCATCATGTTGTCCCAAAATACAACTGAAAGCCCCATCTAGCATGGAAAAATAAAGCAGCAGAGGTCTCTCCGGTTCTGGTGGGACTAGAACGAGCGGTTTAGATAAATACAACTTGATTTTGTCGAAATCCTTCTGGCATTCTTCATTCAAATTTGCTGCAACATCTTTCATTAGCATTCTAAAGATTACTCACATATCACGGTAGATTGTGCTATGAAGCGGCTGATGTAATTGAGGCGTCCTAAAAAACTCATCACCTATTTCTTATTCTTGGAGGCGGCAAGTTCTGGATAGCGTTGACTTTTGATGGTTCTAACTCAATACCTCGACGACTGGCGATGAATCCTAACAACTTTCTAGCAGGGACTCCGAAGACACATTTTGCAGGATTCAATTTCAAATTGTATTTTTCAAGCCGGTCGAAGAATTTCTTCAGGTCTGCTATGTGATCCGAACTCCTTTTAGATTTGATGATAACGTCATCCACGTACACCTCTATTTCCTTGTGTATCAAGTCGTGGAAGATGGTTGCCATGGCTCTCATGTAGGTGGCTCCAGTATTCTTTAAACCAAACAGCATCATTTGTAATAGTATATTCCCCATGGTGTGATAAAGACTGTCTTTTCGGCATCCTTTTCATCCATCCAGATCTGATGGTATCCTCCGAAGCGATCCACAAAGGATTGAAGTTCATGCTTGGTGTAGTTGTCAATCAGTATGTGTATGTTGGGAAATGGAAAATCATCCTAAGGACTTTCTCTGTTCAGATGTCGGTAATCGATACATACTCTAACTTTCCCATCTTTCTTCGGGACTGGCACAATGTTGGCCAACCAAGTGGGGTATTCGACCACTCGTAGAACCTTGGATTTGATTTGCTTGGTGACTTCCTCTTTTATCTTCAAACTCATATCCAACTTGAACTTTATGAGCTTCTTCTTTACTGGTGGACACATAGGATTGGTGGGTAGTTTGTGAGCTACTATGGACGTGCTTAAATCAGTCATATCGTCGTAGGACCATACAAAGATGTCTTCATATTCCTTTAGGAATCTGATGTACTCTTTCTTCTCTGACGGTGATAGATGAATGCTTATACGGGTTTCCTTGACCATTTGGGAATCCCCTAAGTTAACGGCCTCAGTATCTTCCAAATTAGACTTTGGTTTGTTTTCAAAATTTTCTACTTCTCTAACGATTTTCTCAGGTATTATATCATTTTCCAGATCCTCTGAATCATTGTCCTTATGTTGAGTTGTCTCATTACATGTCACAGTCGTAGTTTCATCAAGATATGTAATAATTATGCTGAAAAGAAATATAGAAAGATAATAATAAATATAAAAATCAATAATACATTAATAAAACTTTTAAAACGTCAACAAGTGCGGCTCGATGTCTCGAGTAACTATTTCAAAAAAAAAATGAAAAATGTCTCAAATGCTCAAAACTATTTCAAAATAATTCATGCTAATTTTCCAGGCTACCCAGGAACTCGACGGGCCTGGGATGGTGCAGTGGTCCATGTCTTGAGAACAACTCCTTCTTCAATGTTATGAATGGTAGGGTTTTCTACCTCCTCCTCCTCAACAATTGCAATGCAGTCCATGTCTTCTTCATCTCGAAACAACTTCCTCATGCCATCCAAAAGCTCATCCCCACATCATGTCAGCTTGATGGAATGTCTGGTGCAGAGGTGGTTGTTTAACCAAAGAATTAGATCATTTGACCAAAGCTATTTCTAGGATGAACACGGGTTACTGATAATCTAGGAAATAAAGAGAAACGAGTAATAGACAATATTGCAGAAATATAGAAAAGCAAAGTAGATTGTATTCGAAAATCAGATGATCCTTTACAAGCTGTATTCCCGTCCCTTATATAGGAGATTCCTTGATATAACGTACAAATCTTGCTATGATTGCCCATTAATGAATAATTATGACATTAATGGGGCGTTACAAAGGATAATGATAATTGGGGTACAGTTACATAAACGTACGAGTAATCAATTGTGGGTCCTTCAATCTGCCCATAGCTTTGTCCAGATTCATTCTGACTGTGTCTCTTCCCTGTCTTGATTAGGTTGAGTTTCCCATGGCTGATGGACTCGATGGTCTATTGATCCGTTCCTCTTTGTTCCATATCTCTTTGTATAATCACGTCCAGCTGTCGCGTTTCCCTTGGTCCACGTATCCGACTGAGTTGTCTAGAATCAGCTAATGTGTGAGACTCTTTTTACCAATACAGATAGTCCCCCCACTTACCATTTATTTATCGATTAATATTTGGTAAGTGGATACGCATTTATGGCGGGAATATTTTGCCGCCGCTTTACCTTGAAACATTGTATCCTTCTCTGAATCATAGGCGTCGTTTGTCACTTCTATTTAATGCTCAACCACGTGTCCTTCTCAGATTGGTTCTACAGTTACTCGACGCTGTTTAGGGTTTTCTGTGGCTGCGTCAGTCCCTAAGTGACACCTTCAATTATGACTTTTCATCATTATTTTTTTTTCATGTTTGACGGTTGTCCTCAAGTATAAATACCTTTCTTCTTTTCTTTTCTTTACTTCCACGAAACACTTTCTAACTTTGTCTTTTGTAAAGAGCTTTTTCTTGCCTTTGTAAACATGTCTTCTTCAAATCAACCTCAGAGAGTAATAGATATTGAGAATTTAACGCCATATTCTGCTCCGACTAGGAGGCGGAGGGGTGGTAGACTTAGGAGTCTAGGATCCACTCCTTGGAGAGACTCTTCTTCTTCTTAGATAGTTTCCCCTCCTTCCGCTAGGTCTCTAGTTTCTCCGAAGGCTAGGGATTCCCGGTCTTTGTCTAGAGGTAGAGATGAACGCCTTCGTGAACCTGGAGTTGATGAAATTATTCCTGCTGAGTTTGTCTTTGCTAGAGATAATCAAGTTCTCGTAGACCAATCTTCTTCCCTTGAGAGTGTCAAAAGGTATCCAACTCTTATTACTGGGGGTCAGATTTCCCTTGTTCGTAGGGAATGTTTTTGGAGGCCTGATTTCCTTGTCTACATTCCGAATAGTAATCAAAGAATAATGTCTTACAAGACGAGATACTCTTTTGTTTATACGTACCCTTTCACTCTAGGGTTTAGACCTCCCATTGATCCAGTCATAATTGAATTCTACCGTTTCTTCAATATCTGCTTAGGACAAGTTGGTCCACTTGTGTGGCGAGTTGTCGCATGTCTTAGGAGTTTAGCTTCTTTAGCCTCGCTTCCTTTTACTTTCAACCATCTTATTCATCTCTACTCTCCTGCCTTATTTCGTCAAGGGGTTTTTACTCCGACTGCTAGGAGTAAAAGAGTGCTGGTAACCCCTGGAGATGATAAGGATAGGGGTTGGTACCTCCGGTATGTCGTTGTACCCACTGTTGGTTAGTGGGTGAAGAAAATCTTCCTTTCCCTGAGAAGTGGAATCGTGCACGTGAGTACGATTTAGCTCACATCTATTTACTTTTCCTCGTTCTAACTTGAGATGTTTTACTAACACCGTATCTGTTTCTTCTTCTCTCAGCAATCATGGGTACTAGTGAGAATGTCTCTGGTATCCGTGATTGGGTAGAAAAATTATTGTCCGTTGCTACTTTAAAAGAGAGATCTTGGAAGTACTTCGCCAGGAAGTGCGGTTGGCATGTAAATACCCACGGTAAGTGAAGCTTTTTTTCTTGCTTCTTTCTTTACTCGAGCTTCTTCTTTCTCTGTCACTTAAATTTTTCCTTTTTAATAGGGTTCTCTGCTCGTGGGGTGTCTGCTTCATCTATCCTGAAGATGTCTTTGGCTCAGGCCTAAGAGATTATTGTTGGTTCGTCTTCCTCGAAGAGGAAGATTGGTGAGTCCTGTTCCGGAGAAGAAGAAGAAGAAGAAGAAGAAGAGGAGGGTGCTTTGGTGAGCAGGCCACGGAGAAGGCGGGTGGTTTCGGACGATGAGTCTACACCCATGACTTTGCCTTTCCGTGTCTGTGGTTGAGCCCTCTACCTCTGAAGATGTTTCACATTCCCCCATTCATGAGTCTGTATATTACTTGTTCCATGAAGGTTTTGACCTTGCTCCTGATGATGTCCCTTTGGCTGCTGTTTTTTTTTTACTTTTTTAAGAGAAGTTGTCCCATCTGCTCCTTTTTCTATTACGACTTCTGCTGTTGCTTTGCCCGTGGCTTCTCCAGTTCCTCAACCCTCCGTGCCTGTTGTTGCTTCATCTCTGCCTGCTTCCATGCCTTCCGCTAGGGAAGTAGGGTCTTCCAGTAGAGAGATGCGGCAGGTGATAATAGAGGTTTCAACTAAGGGGAATATTTTCAAGAAAATGGGTAAGCCCGAAGTGTGGTTGAAGCCTTTGATAGGTCCCACTGAGAAAACCAAGCTAGCCAGCCATAATGCTCTTACATGGGCCAATGAAGTTGTGCATACCACTTTGAGGGTATGATGCAGGTTACCCTCTTTCATTTTCGTATATGAAATTTATCATATCTAATTGATTTATTTCTTGTAGATTAATCTTATAGGCATGGAGCTCATGAAGAGGATCTCAAATACGGATCAGGAGACAAAAGAGTTGCAGGCCGATGCTGATAATTGGAAAGCACAATATGATAGCCTAAGGATTGACATGGATGCCTTAGGAGAGGAAAGGAGTACCTTGAAGCGGCAGATGAGGCTCATGGCGGCAGAACTGGCAGAAGAGAAGGCTTCTTCCAGTCAGGCTGATAAAGACAAGAGTATTTTGGAGTCCTCATTTGCTGAGCAGCTATCCCGTGACTCATAAGAGATTAGAGACTTGAAAAACTTGCTGGAGCAGAAGGAGGAATACTCAGGCGAGCTCGTTCAATCACTCACCCGTACTCAAGAGGACCTTCGTAATGCTTTAGATAAAGTTCAAACTCCAGAGGAGTCGATTGTACCGTTAAGGGCCGCCCATGAAGCTGCTGAAGGAGAAGGACGGATTAAGAGCTGAGCTTCAATTATGGGCAAGGGATTATGAAGATCTTGAAGAGGCGGCTGTTGTTGATGTGATCTGGGCGTATATGAATTCTCGCCTTGATACATTGACGGAAATGAGTCAAGAGGATTTCGACCTTAGTGCTGAAATAGCTAAAACTAA
This sequence comes from Nicotiana paniculata, assembly GCA_005239505.1. Taxonomy (NCBI): domain Eukaryota; kingdom Viridiplantae; phylum Streptophyta; class Magnoliopsida; order Solanales; family Solanaceae; genus Nicotiana; species Nicotiana paniculata. The sequence continues at coordinate 21,881 of ML303178.1, forward strand.
GGAAGCCAAGGAGAAGGCTCAACAAGGTCATAACCTCTCTTCACCTGATGGTGAGACTCCTGCTACTCGTGCCTCTTCATCCCTAGTTGCTCCTGTTCCTCCTGCTGATGAAGAAGTCAATCCTCCTTCTCGAGAAGATTAAAATGCTGATTNATGCGGCTGAGTACTAGTTTGTACTTTGTTCTTACTTAGCCACTTTGTATTTGGATGACTCTTTTGATCTCTTTCGATTCTGCTCGTATCACTTGTCTTGTTGGGTAGATGGGTCTTCAGGCTCAAGCTTTTGACTTTCTGATAGTCTTCTTTGCTTCGTCTTAGCCTTCCGTATTGTATAGTCCCCCAAGTGTTTGAGCTTTGAAAAATGAGATCTTGAGCACTTGATTATTCCTTCCTTGTGGTCCTTTTCCTGAAAAGGAAAAACATTCCGGACTCGAAGGTATATAGTTTTTTAGATGATGACTGCTTAACCCTTTTAAAACGTCCATCAGAAAGTGTAACCCTAGACCGGGAATTGTGTTATTTCCTCGCGTCTTTGCAGGTCTAATATCATCATCTGGTGATGGGTTAGCTTTATGCCTATCATCTAAAAAAGTTAGTAAAATTTTTAAATGTTCAAAATAAAATCGAACGTGTGATACCTGACCGGGGGTACTTCTTTTTCTTAGAAGTAATACTTCTTTAGGTGGATGACGTTCCAGCTTGTTGGTAGAACTCTGTCGTCCATAGCTTCCAACTCATAGGCGCCCTTCCCAGCTATGCCTCGGATTTTGTAGGGTCCTTCCCAGTTTGGATTTAGCTTTCCTGCGCCTGCTTCTTTCGTTGATTGAAAGACTTTTTTGAGGACGAAGTCCCCAATCTTGAAGTACCTGAGATGAGATTTACGGTTGTAATAACGTTCTATGATTTGTTTTTGAGTTTCCATCCGTATCAGTGCTGCTTCTTTCCGTGGTTCGAGCAGGTCCAGATTGGTCCTCAATTCGTCGTCGTTTGCTTCCTCCATGGCTGTTGCGAACCTTATGTTTGGTTCGCCAATCTCCACAGGTATTAAGGCTTCTGAGCCATAGACAAGTGCAAGCGGGGTTTCTCCCGTGGATGTTTTTGAAGTTGTTCTGTATGACTATAGTACCGCTGGTAACTCATCAGGCCAGTTTCCTTTGGCTTTATCCAGCCGCTTCTTTAGATTGTTGATGATGACCTTATTCGTTGACTCAACTTGACCATTAGCCACGGGGTGTTATGGAGTTGAAGTGATCCGTTTGATTTGCCACCTTTCGAAGAATTCTATGATTTGCGAGCCTATGAATTTTGGGCCATTATCGCACACGATCTCCATTGGTATCCCAAAGGGGCATATAATGTTTCTCCATAAGAAGCTTTTAACTTCCTTTTCTCGCACATGTTTGAATGCTTCTGCCTCTACCTATTTTGTAAAATAGTCGGTTAGCATAAGAAAAAACCGTACCTGTCCTTTAGCTGTGGGAAGAGGTCCCACTATGTCCATACCCCATTTCATGAAAGGCTATAAGGATACTATTGGATGCAATAATTCCGCTAGTCGATGCATGTTATTGGCAAACCTTTGGCACCTGTCGCATTTGGATACAAAGTTCTCGGCTTCTTCTTCCATCTTAGGCCAATAGTATCCAACTCTGATTAGGGTTTTCACTAAGGATCTCACCCCTGAGTGATTTCCACAGTGTCCTTCGTGGACTTTTTCATCACAAATTCCGTTTGGTTAGGTCTGAGGCATTTAGCTAGGGGTCCTCCGAACATCTTGCGATAAAGCGAGTTTTGAATAAGGCAGTACCGTGCAGCTTTGCGGCGAAGTGCTTGAGCTGCTTTCTGTCTTCAGGTACGGTGCCATTCTGCAAAAAATTAAGAATTTCGTTTCTCCAGTCCCAGGTTAAGTTGTTGAAAGTTACTTCATTCATGTCCTGGTCGATCGTTGAGTGGAGTAGATGGAGGACAATTGCATTGTCTTTGTTTGTTACTTCCGTGACTGCTGCGAGGTTAGCTAATGCATTTGCTTCTGCATTTTCCTCTCTAGGTATTTGCATTACCTTCCGTGTTTTTAATTGTCTCATGAGCTCTCGTGCTTTTTCAAGATACTGTTGCATTCGAGTCTCTCGAGCGATGTAAGTCCCATGCATCTGATTACTACCAGTTGGGAGTCGCTGTTGATCACGATTTGCTCGATTGAGAGTTCCCATGCGAGTTCAAGCCCTGCAATAATAGCGTCGTACTCTGCTTCATTGTTAGTTATAGAATAACACTTGATAGCTTGCCGTGTCTTTTCACCCGTGGGTGATATTAAGACTATGCCTAAGCCATCACCTTTTATATTTGAGGAGCCATCAGTGAATAGGGTCCATAGGTCCGAATTAGCACCGTTAAAAAGTTGTAACTCTTTTTCTACTTCAGGGATAATGCTATTACTAAAGTCAACAACAAAATCAGCTAGTATTTGAGACTTAATTGCAGTCCTAGGATGATAGATTATTTCATGCTCACTTAATTATATGGCCCACTCGGCTAATCTTCCTTACAATTCTTGTTTATGCAGAATATTTCTTTAAGGATATGAAGTCACAACGGTAATTGGGTGACATTGAAAATATGGTCGTAATTTTCTAGATGCCATTATTAAAGCTAAGGCTAATTTTTCCAGATATGGATATCTAGTTTCAGCATCTAGCAAAGTTTTACTTACATAGTAGATAGGTGATTTCTTACCTTTTTCTTCTCTTACGAGTACTACGCTTACAGCAATTTCTGAAACAGCCAGATAGATGTACAATCTTTCCCCTTCTTTTGGCTTTGAAAGCAGCGGTGGTTTCGGTAGATAAATCTTCAGATTCTTGAGGGCTTGCTGACATTCTTCAGCCCATTCGAACTAATTCTGCTTTTTGAGAACTGAGAAGAATTTAAAACTTTTTCGGAAGACTTAGAAATAAATCTTCCCAAAGCTGTTATTCTCCCTGTTAGTCTTTGAACTTCCTTTTTATTTGTTAAAATATCAGGTATTTCTTCTATAACTTTAATTTGAGCGGGGTTTACCTCTATTCCTTTGTTCGATACAAGGAAACCCAAAAATTTACCTGATTGCACTCCAAAAGCGCATTTTTCTGGATTTAGCTTCATATTATACCTGCGTAAAATATCAAAAGTAGTAGAGAGATGCTGGAATGGTCTTACGCTTGTGTTGATTTTACCAACATATCATCAATATAAACTTCCATCGTCTTTCCAAGATGTAGTTGGAACATAACCTTTGATATGTGGCTCCAGCATTTTTCAAGCCAAAAGGCATAACTTTATAACAGTAAGTCCCCCTGTTTGTAATGAAGGATGTTTTTTCCTCATCTGAGGGATCCATTTTAATCTGATTATAACCAGAATATGCATCTAAGAAGCTTAATACTTCATGACCTGCAGTGGCATCAATCATTTGATCTATATGTGGTAATGAGAATGAATCTTTGGGGCATGCTTTATTTAAGTCAGTATAATCTACGCATAATCCCATTTGCCATTATTTTTAGGTACTACCACGGTGTTAGCTAGCCAGTTAGGCTACGTTACCTCTCGTATCAAACCAATCTTCAAGAGTTTATGTACCTCTTCGTCAATCACTTGGTTCTTATATGATCCTTGCTTTCTTTCTTCTTCTTAACAGGTACGAAGGATGGATCTTCATTTAGTTTATGATTCATCACTTCTAGTGGGATGCCTGTCATATCTAAGTGGGACCACGCAAAGCAGTCTGTGTTAGCCTTTAAATAATCAATTAACTTACCTCTTCGACTGGGGCCCAGCCTCGTGCCTATATACACTTTCTATTCAGGCTTTTGTTCAGATAATGGAACAACTTCGAGCTCTTCCATAGTTGTTTTGATGTGCTCGTCTTCCTCCGGTTCATGAATGACGTCCGGTATGGAATCTACATCCGTGTGGTCTAATGCACCTTCCGTGGTAACTTGATTCACCTTCTCGTAAGTATTTTCTTTCGTACCTGTTTCAACAATAATACCTTTCGTACCTATTTGGGTAGTATTTCTTCCATGCCTGTTTGGGCAGTGTTACCCGCTTGGGAGATTCCCTTATCTTGTGATTCTTCCACCTATATATTTTTGGTGTACTACGGAGTTTATATTTCTTGCGGTTTGTTGATCGCCTCTCATTTGCTGAATCCCCCATTCAGATGGGAATTTAATTACATGATGCAAGGTGGAGGGTATTGCTTTCATGTCGTGGATCCATGGCCTTCCCACGATTACATTATAAGCCATGTCAGTATTGATGAGTTGGAACCTGGTACTTTTGATCACCCCTCAGCATAAGTGTTAAGCTCAATTTCTCCTTTTGTTATAACCGTAGAGTTATCAAACCCTGATATGGCTCGTGCCCTTGGGATTACTTGTTTCCCCAATAGCATTTCTTCCACGACTCTTAGCAAAATGATATTGACTGAACTACCTGGATTAATCAACACTCTTTTTACGTTAGTGTCATGAATAAGTAAAGATATTACCAGAGCATCGTTGTGAGGAAGCATTAATCCGCCGATATCTGCATCATCGAAGGTTATATCATCCGCTTCCAGATTTTCACGAACCCGTTTTCCATGTGTAATTGTGAACTTTGTGGTCGTTTTGCAGACCACTCCATTTAATTCTTCACCTCCATGTATCACGTCGACGGTTCACTTTGGAGAAGGAGGCTTTGGGGGCCCCTGCTTGTTCTTCATATATGCCTGTTTACCTTTATCACTAAATAATTCTGTAAAATAGCCCTGTTTCAATAAATTTTCTACTTCACCTTGTAAAAATCTGCAATCCGCAGTCTTGTGCCCATGATCGTTATGGAATTCACACCAGTGATCTGGGTTCCTTCTATTTGGATTTGATCGCATCTCTTTGGGCCACTTAACCTTGTCTCCCATGTTCCTCAATATTGAGACAAGTTCAGTAGTACTTACATTAAAGGTATGATCCCCAATTCGGGTATTACCTCTAGGTCGTTCATCTTGATCTTTTCTGGATCTAGATGAGGATGAGACTACGTCTCTTCCTGGTGGTCTATAGTCTGACCTAGTTTTTTTGAACCTGGGATGATTATCACGTCCCGAGGGTCCTAAGTAAGGATCGTACCTATTTTTACATGATCTTCTGTCTGATTCAGGACATCTGGATCTGGAATGATCTTTATCTCTTGAACGAGCAATGATATCTTCTTCTATTCTGAGTTTAGTACTATACTTGTTATATACATTGTTCCATGTTATAGCGGGGAATTCTCGTAGATTTTTCTTAAGTCGTCTTGTGGCTTCTGAGATTTTATCATTTAGGTTTCTTGAAAATGCCATGGCTTCCCAATTATCAGGCACCCTAGGTAATTGCATTCTTTCTCGTTGAAACCTGTCTACAAACTCACAGAGTAGTTCCATGTCTCCTTGTTTTATTTTGAATATGTCTTCCATTATTTTCTAAACTTTTTGTGCACCAGAGTGTGCTTTTATAAATGAATCTGCAAGCTCAGCAAAAGAGTCAATACAATTTTCAGGGAGAAGAGAATACCAGGTTAGGGCTCCTTTGGTAAGTGTTTCCCCAATTTTTTTGACAAGAACTGATTCAATCTCTTGTTTTGTTAAGTCGTTGCCTTTTACTCCAGTAGTGAAAGCAGTCACATGATCACGTGGGTCAGTTGTTCCATCATATTTGGGTACGTCAGGCATTTTAAACCTCTTGGGTATAGGCAAGGGTGCCGCACTTGGCTTCCAAGGTTGTTGAGAATACCTATCAACATCAATGCCTTCGATAATAGGCGGTACTCCATGAATTTGTTCGATACAATCGTTCTGCTCCTTTATCTTTTTCTGCATGGTTAGCAGTAAATTTTGTAATTCAGAGTTATTAGATATACCTGGTCTCGCTTCGAGAGATTCATTAGGAGTATCTCCCCTTCCTAAGTTTGCCTACATTAGATTGAGGATTTTCTATGGTGATGGTATTATTGGGGGGTGGTGTCGGTAGTGCAGGTAATGCTGCTGGTAATCCCCTCGCAAATTCTTGCAAAGCTTGGCTCACATACTCTGCAATCATTTTCTTTACTCGATCTTGTTCCACCGTTTGATCATTATTATCATTGTTGTTATTGGATCTTTCTGAGGATTGTTCCCTTGAACCACGTGGGGTTCCTGAAGGCGATGGAACTGGGGTTCCATTCCTTTGCTGGCTGTTGCCGTTGGAGTTCAACATAGTTCAGAGGATATTGCTTGAAAAGCACACAAAGATTATCAGATTCCCGGTAACAGAACCAATTTGTTTAACCAAAGAATTGGATCCTTTGACCAAAGCTATTTCTAGGATGAACACGGGTTACTGATAATCAAAGAAATAAAGAGAAACGAGTAATAGACAATATTGCAGAAATATAGAAAAGCAAAGTAGATTGTATTCGAAAATCAGATGATCCTTTACAAGCTGTATTCCCGTCCCTTATATAGGAGATTCCTTGATATAACGTACAACTCTTGCTATGATTTCCCATTAATGACTAATTATGACAGTAATGGGGCATTACAAAGGTTAACGGTAATTGGGGTACGGTTACATAATATACGAGTAATCAATTGTGGGTCCTTGAATCTGCCCGTAGTTTTGTCCATATTCATTCTGACCGTGTCTCTTCCCTGTCTTGATCAGGTTGAGTTTCCCGTGGATGATGGCCTCGATGGTTTATTGATCCCTGCCTCTTTGTTCCGTATTTCTTTATAGAATCACGTCCAGCTGTCGCGTTTCCCTTGGTCCACGTATCTGGCCGAGTTGTCTAGAATCAACTAACGTGTGAGACTCTTTTTTACCAATACAGTGGTACCGGTTATTCTAGTGGATAATAAGTAGAACGCCATGGTGGTGACTAATCCTGGTATTCTTTCCATGTGTATTAATATCCGAGTTCAAAAGTTGTACCATGGTACTATGGTTGTACGGGTTTGGTGATCCCTTGAAGATTTTTCAACTTTAGATGGCCGTACAACCACATTACCATGGTACGACTTCATATCCGAGTTCAAAAGTATTCCAATCTTTCTGTTGACTTAGTGGCAATCTCCTTCCATTCCTTTATCGCTTCCATGTTCACTTTGTGTTGTTCGATATGTTTTGCTTCAAACTCAAACGCCCTTTTACGTAGCCTCTTATACTTAACCTGTGCCTCAGCCACCTCATCTATGATCCTATCCTTTAAATTGACTCATGGCTTGACGTCCCCCGCTACATCGTCCTCCAACCATGATAGATAGTAGTACATATGACCAGCGTGATACCTCTCTGGCTCAATGGTTTCTCTTTCCATAATGATCTTTTGGTTCCACATATGTTGTGCCTCAAACTTAAATGGGATGACATCTCCTTTGAAATCTACCTTGTACAGGACCATGTTGGAAACCCGAGGTATGACCTTTTTTCTTCCCGCTTGCCTCATTACACTTATGGGAGCTTAAGGATAGATGCCTCGCAACCCAATCAGTACCAAATAAGTATTATCCCTTGACCTGATAATAAACTCACTACTAGGACACCATTCGAACATCCAATGCACCTGCTCGTCTGTCAGATTGCTGAAGAAATGCACCCAACTTACAGCATTTCCAGGCTGTGCAAACCTTTCTAGAATAAACATCATTTTCTTTGGGTGATGGTTGGTTATGTAGTCATTCAATGGCCTTTGCAGAAACTCTTGACGATACTCTCCCCTCTTAAAGTGTTCCAGCAACCATACTTGTAGCAATAGATTACAACCCACAAAGTGTCCAAATCCCTGCTTGCACTGATCTAGAGCACTGTAAATTTGAGCTAAGATCATAGGGATGATGGTATAAGTTTGTGCCTCGATGCCATCCATCAAGGTCCTGGTGACCATGGCTAAGCGAGTATGAATCATTCCCCCTTTCATTGGAAATATCAACATCCCCAAGAAGCAGACGATGAAAACATAAATCCGACGGTGCACCCATCCCAATGAAGTAATGGCTAGTTCATCACGGTGATGAAGATACGACTTGATATGCCCATAATGCTCGTAAAGAAATTCAAAAGGGATGTATAATTTCTTTAGACAGAGAAGCTCATCATTCTTCTTTAAACACACCATTTTTAGATAAACGCGGGGAGTACGATTCTTTGGTATCAGTAATCCCGGACTGTCCCATGGCAACTTGGCGAAGTCCCCTATTTCTTCTAGGAGAGGAGTCATTTCTATATTGCCAAATCGGAAAACAACTATTTTCTCGTCCAAGAACATGGTAGTGGCCTCAATCAATTCCCTGTTTGGTTGAATGTTTAGCAAGGATGGCAGGTCACCAAGTACTTTTCTCACATGTTTTTGTCGCAAGGCGCAAGGTCTTTCCACCAGTCAAGTTACAAAGGTGGGATGTTTAGAACCATGCCGAACCTAGGGATTTCATGCTTCATTTTCTGCAAACAAACAAAGGTTAGCCTTTTCCCCTCCAAATCTGACTATTTACGCAATAATGATCGACATGTTGGAACATTTTCTCCAAGTAATGCACGTAATATAATAGTGTCCATTGGGATTGTGGAAATTCCTTCGGAATTTGGACAAGTTTCATCTTAGTGGGTTGTTACGTTAATAATGCTCCAACCCATACTAGGTTTAGCACGATGCATGTACATTTCAAGTCGGAGTAAGGTTTGTAGAATGGTCTAGACTGGTAATCTCAAGTGAACAACTTGAGAGGGAAAGGCACAGAACCGTTGATTGCAACTGTGATTAACTAGTTTACCGCAAATAAACCTTTCCAATTTAAAGGGTGATTTTCAGGAAGGCGCGGACACTCATCAAGCGCCGCTATGTTGATAGTTGTCATGAGTGGAGTATGATGTGAAGCATGCAGTATAAAAAAATAATAGCACATTGCCAAGTATTTGCGTGTAAAAAGTAGTAAATAAGATAGCAAAAGTGAACATGAAAAGAAAAGGAAAGAAAAGGAAGGAAAACAAAAACAAAAGAAAGAAGTCAGTTTGGCTCTTGAAAATGTGCGATAATGTAATGAAGCAGGTAAGGAAATACGGATAATGTAGCAGTCAAGCTGAAAAGAAATGGAGATCATGTCAAATAAAGGAGAATAAGGAAAAGGGATGTGCATGTCGTAGCAAATTTAAAAAATAAAGGTGAATAGGGGAAGGGAAGTGCATGTCATATCAAATTTAAACAAATAAAGGTGAATAAGGGATGAGATGTGCATGTATCAAAGAAAGTAATCCACATAAGTCAAATTCATTATGGTAAGAGCCTAAGTGTAAATCCCCAGCAGAGTCGCCATGCTGTCGTGCCTCGTTTTCTCGTGAAAGTGGGTTTTGACTTGTGATAACTCTTTTAAATGGGTGTTAAAAGAGAAGAGTCACCACCAAATGATTTTTGAGGTGCGTTCAGGCATCTATTTGTAAATAACTCTATTTAACCAGTCAATTCCATCAAAGATCGGGTAAGGGCTCCAATTACCTCAAAGAGAAGGTGTTAGGCACTCTTCGAGGTCCACAACTGTGAGTCCCAACAGAATTTTAAACTATGTGGATTACTAGGCGAGCACATAAATAAAGAAGGATATGAAAATTGAAAGTCCCATTATAGCATAAACCAGCGTAAGGAAAAATAAACTATATGAATAATTGGTACATATTTAAAGATCACTAAGGGTTACAACTGCGTCGGTCTATATTTAGTGACTCAATCCTTTAGCAAGCATGTAAGGGAAAATGGGGGTCCTAAGTTTTTTGGTCTAAAGGATCACCCCGTGCAACATAAAGAATACTTCACAACTTCCTTGAGGTGGGAGTTGCTCATATTTTTCAGCGGGCACAGGCTATCATCTCCTGCTACCCGATTAATATATTGAAGTTGTTTACCTAAAAGCGTTCTAATTCAATTCCAGGTCGTACCCTATGCGTGCACTACCCGTCCCAAACCTATGGTCCAGGAGGCTTTGGACCTCTATTTGGGTGGTTCTAGACTTCACTTAGGATGCTCAAAATGACAAAACTAGCACACATTCAAAAACATGTAGGACCATACATAAATACACTTAAAGGCTCAAGTTAACCTCCACACATAAGCAACAATGCACACGGGTAGTTATGCAGTAGAAAATTTCAGACGCGTTAGAGTCATTAAGTCCTATAGGTATAGTTTCTAGGTGATTCTGATTTCCAGCGTTATATAGGCAGCATTGCAGCTTTAAACTAACAAATTTACAGATTAAAGGTATTACAAATCTATAGGCATGACATCTATATTGTTCGTGCGATGAGGCAGTAAGGCTATTCGAAAACTCAGGGTTTAAGACATTGATTTTATAAACCTGTTTCTTAGGCAGGTGACAGTATCCTATAAGCAAGATTTCTAACAATTGACAATTAAAATTGATTTTTATAACACTTTACTCCTATAAACATGTCATCTAGGTGGGGCAGTGTAATGAAAACAACGAAAATAATCGATTAAAAGATTAGAATCCTATAGTCGTGATTTCTAGATGGGCAGTACACTTAAAAGCAATAGAGGCGATTGATTGATTAGTTGGATCCTTATAGAGATGGTTGATCACGCTCAACTATGTCTTATAAAAAGACTAAACGGGCGCTGCAAATATAATCTGGGGTATTAAGCCCAAAGTCGATCCCACAGAGAATTGAACGTATCAATTGAGTCTAT